>JADLZK010000202.1:0-80319 GCA_015847255.1 Hyparrhenia diplandra
GAAAAAGTCTAGGTCGATTCTATAGCCGCATTGGAAACTTCTCTTTGTTTTGAGTTCACGCTGAAATTAGCGCCGAGATCCGCAATGTCACATCGAAACATATATTACTTGATTTTGGGAGCGCGAAATGTAATTGATCTACCATCATCTAATCTATCCACCCGTACTTCCTATGTACGCTTCATTAATACATTCCCCTTGTTGTTTCGGTACGTAGGTGGAAACCTGAGAGAATTTGGATGGAATTCAAGATTTCCACTTGTAAACAAGTGCTACTTTGAGGCCTAGCGTAAGTGATTCTTAGAAAAACTCTCTAATGGTCTACTTCTTCAAATTTAGGTTCTCTAGAAATTTGAGGCATTTTGATTCCTAACCGCGAAAAAAAATTCTAGGTCGATTCTATAACGCATTGGAAACTTCTCTTTTGTTTTGAGTTCGCTGAAATTAGCGCCGACGGTCCCTAATGTTGAATCGAAACATATATATCGGTTGGGCACTTAATGTAATTGATCCTACCATCATCTAACCTATCCACCTAACTTCCTATGTACCTTTAGGTATTCGTCCCCCTTCTTGTTTGGTCGTTGGTCAACATAGAAATTTCGATGGAATTCAAGATTTGGCGTAAACAAGTGCTACTTTGAGGCCTATGACAAGTGATTCTTAGATAAACTCTCTAATGGTCCTTCTCAAATTTAGGTTCTCTAGGTGAGCATTTGGGATTTTCCTGGCAGTGAAAAAGTCTAGGTCGATTCTATAGCGAATTGAAACTTGTTTTGTTTTGAGTTACGTGAAATTAGCGCCAGCCGTCAGCAATGTTAAATCTAGAAACATATATCAACGGTAGGGTAGCATAATGTAATTGATCTACAATATCTCACCTATCCACCCTAACTTCCTATGTATCTTTCTTATCGTTTCTCCTTGCTTGTTTGATCGTGAGTCAACACGAGGATTTCGATGGAATTCGAATTTCGCTCTAAACAAGTGCAACTTTGAGGCCTATGACAAGTGATTCTTGAATAAACTCTCTAATAAATTACTTCCTCAAATTTAGGTTCTCTAGGGTGAGGCATTTGATTCCTGACCATGAAAAGATCACAAATTCGATTCTATAGCCGCATTGGAAACTTTCTCTTTGTTTTTGAGTTCGTGGCTGAAATTAGTGCCAATGATCCGCCGAAGTCAAATCTAGAAACATATATCAACGGTAGGGAAGCGCCATTATGGTGAGCTCCTACCATCATCTCACTCCGGCCGGTCACCCTAACATCCTATGTATCTTTCGCGGTTCTCCTTCTTGTTTGGTACGTAGGTCAACACGGAGATTTTCGATGGAATTCCAAGATTTAGCCTACAAACAAATGCTACTTTGAGGCCTGTGACAAGTGATTTTCCATCATACCCAATTTTAAAAGAACAAATTGATATATATGGACCCTATGTGTGCCCAAAAATCGAAAACACACACAAGGTAAATAAACTGCTGGAATGTATCATAACAATGCTTATTACATAGAATTAAAAAAGGAAAACTCAAAAGAATGAAAACTAATTCCAACTTTCTTATGCGGAAATCTTTTAAGAATTGATTCTGACTGGTGGTCCACAAGTCTAGTACTCTGGCGTATAGTCCTCATTCCATCCTTGGACCGAGGCGGTGTGGTGAGAAATAGCAAAGGGGTGAGTTCATGTCGAACTCAACAAGTATAACTAGATAGGTTACTACCCATAGATCATGATCAATATAACTTAAATAATGTAAATGATAAAACGATAAACCTTAAATATGTTAGCAACATTAGTAAACATCTTAGTAAAGGTCCAAGGCGCTCGTGTCCCTTGAGCAGCGCAAGTATACTAGTTTTTCAAACTTCTGCTTGTGAGAGGTGTACACATTCAATGCGGAGTCGTGATTCCAGTGCATGGGTTTGCAAGGCCCGATACACCGAAACCACTATGAAGCCCCCAAAGGTTCGTCTAACAAGTTGGGCGCTTCAAGTGGAAATCCGATATAGAACCCACCTTCCTATATGGCACAACGATTCGTAGCCTATACACATATATGTGGACAGTGGGGGTGGACTTGTACCCAGTCGGCACTTCCTCAAACTCGCTAAAATGATCTTTGGGGAACTAAAGTCAGAGCCATATAACCCCACAGTTATGCTTTGTAAATCCCGGATGTTCTGTTGCAGACAATTTCTCATGTTGATAAAAGTTATGTTTCATGTTTTATGGCATAAACATTATGGAAGGTCACATGATCATGAACTTAAGCCAATAAATACCCAAAACTATACTTTTGCCTTGATTATCGAAGTCTTGCTGACCTGCTGCTCCTCGAAAACTGCTCCCTGTCACGAAGTACTGCTCACCGTCTAGACTCGATAATAAAATCAACATACACGCATCCATAGACAATCATGCATGAAGCAAACAAGGCTATATTAGAACAGTACACCAAACAATGATAAAACAGTACAAAGGTGTATAAAACTAATCTACGTGTCGCTACGATCCATCGGACGTAAAGATCACGAAAACGGAGTTAAAACGGATAGTTTATGGATTTTACAAGATTTCCTATAGACGGATAATTAATTAATTCTAACTATGAAAAATTAACTGTCTCAAAATTACTGAACACTATACTAATGCGTAGAGAGAATCGAAATACGAATCTAACGCAAGTTGAACGGATCAATTTGGAGTTAAAATGAAGAAGTTATGGGCATTTGAAGTTGAATGGCAAAATTGTAATTAGACTGAACTTAATTTCCGAATTTAAATAAATCGAAATCGGGTTTTTCACCGTGGCTAGGGGCTTATTCATGATTAACTATAGATTACCGGGTGTAGCGCGTAAGAGTTCAGGGTCTCTTAAGCAAAACTGCCCAGTGAAGGGTATCTGGCGATATGGGCCGTTGGATCGGGATTGGGCGGCCTGGATTAGATCGCGGTTTCAGGGAGCGCGCTCCGCCGGGAACAAGGCCGCAACGGCGGCGCGGACTCCGCCGGGACTCCGCCAGAAAAAGCGCCCTAGAGGTCACTGGTGGGTGTGCGAGGCATGGGCGAGGGAGCTCCCCATGGCGAACTCCGGCTGGAGCTAAAACAACAACTACGACGGTGTGGTGCAGTGGGAACGCCAAGGGAGGCGGACGCTTGATCGTCGGCGCAGGCGTCACGGCTACGGGACGCGCTAAGCCACGACTGGGGAACGCGATGACGATGCGCGACGGCAAGCGCGGTCGCGAGAGTCGGTTCGTCTCTGAAGGGCAGGGGCTGTGGGAAACGGCCGCGCGGCGGCGAGGCCACGACGGACGAGGGCGAGCAGCTTGCGGCGCTCACGGCAAGGGGCCCTCCAGAGGCCATGATCCATCGAATTAGAGGCACAGGAAGAGCAAGGGGACACGCGGGGGTTCTCAGAGGGGTCAATCGAAGGAGGGGACGACTCGGCGTTTGGAGAACGACGGCGAGAGCGGCGGAAACCACGGACTCTGATTTCGGCGGGCGCTGGTGTTGTCAAAGCAGCGGCGGCTGCTCGGTGTTGTTCTTCCGTGAGGTGGTTGGGGGTGCTGCGATTAGTGGCGGCGCTGGGATGGGTAGATGAGGGCTAGAGTGGCGACGCCCAATATAGGCTGAGGGGGTGAGGGGCGCGGGCTCGCGCGAGAAACGGATCGGCTTACCCGCCGGTTGCCAACGGGAGGAAGAGGAAGGGCCCGGGCAGGGGGCCGGGCGTGTCGGCTTTCGAGGGAGAGGCAGGAAGCAAGGCGCTGCAGCTTATCTATAGTTGGGCTACAATAAAAGTTGGGCCGCGGGGAAAGAAGAAAAAGAGGAATGGAGAGGTTAGCCTGGGCCCTTTCGGCCAGATTAGAGAGAAAGAAAGGAGAAAAAATAATGAATTGGTTTTCTTTTTTCTAGTTTCAACTTTCAAGCTCAATTAAAAAGGAAAATTGAATTTCACCTTTGAGTTTAAAACAAAGACACACATCACAAAAATAATAAAAATGCAGCGGCATGTATGCATCATCATGTGTCTAGCCTTATATTTGATTTTAATTTTTATTCATAAAATTTATCATTTCTCCTAAATTGACAAGGCATAAATTGCATAGTTAATCAAATTTAAACTATTTTTCAAAATTGGAAATTTCCGGGTGTTACAATTCTACCCCCTTAAAAGAATCTCGTCCCGAGATTAGATTGGGCATACTCGAATAATTGTGGATATGATTTTCTAAGATCACCCTCTCTTTCCCAAGTTGCCTCATCTTCTGAATAACGATTCCATGAACCTTGCACATCTTGATAGTCCGGCTTCTAGTGACTTTTTCTGCTACATCTAAAATCTTCACTGGGAATTCTTCATAAGTAAGATCCCCTTTCACAGTAAGTTCTTCCAAAGGTATACGCTCTTCAGGCACACGCAAACACCTTTTAAGTTGAGACACATGGAACACATCATGTACACCGATAGACTCGGCGGTTGGGGTTGGTAGGCCACTTCTCCACATCTTTTAACAACCTTGAAAGGACCAATATACCTTGGAGATAATTTGCCTTTCATATTGAACCTCTTCACATTTTTTCATTGGTGACACCTTTAAGTACACATAATCCCTTCTTGAATGCCAAATTTTTCCTCCGAGTCTCGCAGATAACTTTTCATTTGGGATTGTGCTACTCTCAGATTTTCTAATCTTTCTTGACTTGTTCTTCACATCTCTAAGCACATCGGGTCCAACCACTTGAGTTTCCCAGGTTGATTCCAAAATAAGGGTGTTCTACACTTGCGCCCATACAAGGCTTCAAATGGTGCCATCTTGAGGCTCGTTGATAATCTGTATTATAGGAGAACTCGGCATAAGGCAAACTTTTATCCCAACTAGTGCCATAACGCAAAGCACAAGCTCTCAAACATGTCTTCCAAAAATCTGATTAGTCCTCTCAGTCTGTCCCATCGGCCTGTGGATGAAAGGCGTAATTGAAATTCAACCCGGTTCTAAAGATTCATGTACCTTCGCCAGAATGAGAAGTGAACTGCGTGCCTCTATCAGGACACAATTTTCTTAGGAACACCGTGCAAACAAACAATTCTTTCCATGTACAACTGAGCTTAGGTCCAGAATATTTAGTCTTGGCCAGTAAGAAATGGGCAACCTTAGTCAATCGATCCACAATTACCCATATATAGAATCATACCCTTTAAAGTGCGAGGTAAACCCACTACAAAATCCATGCCAATTTCTTCCCATTTCCACTTTCGGGTATCTTCATGGGTTTGCAACAATCCTGCAGGTCTCGATGTTCGGCTTTCACTCTTTGACAAGTATCACATATGGCCACATATTCTGCCACATCTCTCTTCATTCCATACCACCAATATTTTTCTTTTAAGATCGAGATACATCTTTGTACTTCGGGATGAATGGAATAAGCTGACTCATGTGCCTCTCGTAGGATTGCTTCACGAATGGCTTTCACTTCAGGCACACAAATCCTTTTTCCAAACCAGAGAATACCATTTTCATCTATCCTGAAACCCAGGTGCTTTTCCAAGCACTACATTCTCACCTATCTCCTTTAGCTTTTCATCCTCTACGACCCTTATGTATCTCTGCTCTAAAGTAGGTGTCACTTCTATTTCCATAGTATTAACTACTACAACACCCAAGTTCAGATGCTCGAACTCTGCACACACAACTCATCCGACGCTGGTGTCATCCCGAAGTGTACTAACATACTTCTTCCTACTAAGAGCATCAACCACACTATTTGCTTTCGGGATGATAATGCACACATCCAAATCATAATCCTTTATGAGTTCTAACCAACGACGTTGCCTCAAGTTTAGATCGGAGCGGGTAAATATGTACTTCAAACTCTTATGGTCAGTGAAGACATCAGTCTTATGACCAACCAAATAGTCTCTCCAAATCTTCAATGCATGGACCCAGCCGCTGGCTCTAAATCATGAGTGGGATAATTTAGCTCATGCTTCTTCAACTGTCTTGAGGCATATCGACAACTCTACCTTCTTGCATAAGAACACATCCCAATCCTAGACGAGATGCATCACAATAGATGGAGAATTTATTGTTTAAATGGCAAAATCAATATCGGAGCTTGTTGTCAACCTCTTCTTCAACTCTTCAAAACCGCTTGACATTTATCGGACCACTCCAAACTTGGCATTCTTCTCTAATAGAGAAGTCATGGGTTTGGCAAGTTTGGAGAAGCCTTCAATGAACCTTCTGTAGTAGCCAGCTAATCCAAGGAAGCTACGGATCTCTCGTTGCATCCGAAGGTGGTTTCCAATTCCACACACATCCTTCACCTTGCTTGGATCTACCGCAATTCCTCCATTAGAACAACATGGCCAAGGAAAGAGATTTCCTTTAACCAAAACTCACATTTGCTTCGCTTAGCATACAACCGGTGCTCTCGGAGTTTCTACAACACCAACCGTAGATGCTCAGCACATGTTCTCCTTCTGTCTTAGAGAATATCAGATGTCATCAATGAATACCACCATGAACTTATCAAGATACTCCATGAACACCTTATTCATCATGTACATGAAATAGGCAGGTGCATTGGTCAAACCAAAAGACATGATCGCGGTACTCATATAACCCATACCTAGTGGTGAATGCTGCCTTTGGTATGTCAGAATTTCTAATCTTCAGTTGATGATACCTGAACGTAGATCAATCTTGGAGAACACACGTGCACCTCTCAACCGATCAAATAGGTCATCAATCTCAGGCAAGGGATACTTGTTCTTTATAGTGACCTCATTAAGAGAACGATAATCTACACATCCGTTGTGTGCCATCCTTCTTCTCCACAAAGATCACCGGTGCACCCCAAGGAGATGAACTAGGGCGGATAAAACCCTTATCCCGCAACTCTTTCAGCGCTGTTTCTTAAGTTCATCTAATTCATTAACCCCCATCCTATATGGACGCTTAGCTATGGCAGAAAGTGCGTAGTAAATCAATAATAAATTCAATGTCACGGTCAGGTGGCATACGGCAACTCATCGGGGAAAACATCTGGGAACTCATCCACTACAGGGCTCTTGGGGGTTGGCATCTTCCTTCATCCGGTTCACAGTGGCCGATGGTGGGTCTTTCACCGCCACATCAACACTAATTCGATCTCCCTTTGGTGTCGTTAGAACCACCACTTTTTCCCCGACACCGAATCATTACCCCATGTTGCTTCATCCAATCGTAACCCAAAAAATCATATCAAGGCCACATGTCCTCAACACAATAGGACTGACTGCAAAGTCTACCCCCCTTAAAGACAAGCTTACAGAGGGGCAATAAAGAGAGGCTGGTATGGTTCCGCCAGTAGTGAATTTACTACCATATGGTTCTTCAAGGCAACTAGAGGTATGCTATGCATTGTGACAAATGCTTGGGAAATAAATGAATGTGAAGCTCCGAATCAAAAAAGAACAGTAGAGGGATGGAGTTGATGTTGAACGTTACCTATCATAGTTTCTGGTCCCACCCGAACGGTATCGGTGGACACACGATTCACTTTTCCGTGAGGGAGGTGGCCTCTCGGTAGTTGTTACGCCTCCAAAATTCGGCTAGTTTACCTTCTCTCGACAATTGCGGGATATGTGACCCTCTTTACCACATGTGTAGCACGGTTGGAGTACCCATCCGGCGGCCGAGAATGACGGCCGACCTTCTGGGCCGCCGCCGAAATGAGGACGCCGTTGGTTTTGGTTGCGGCCTCCCCCGATTTGCTCGCCTCCTGGTTCTT
Source organism: Hyparrhenia diplandra (assembly GCA_015847255.1). Lineage (NCBI taxonomy): Eukaryota > Viridiplantae > Streptophyta > Magnoliopsida > Poales > Poaceae > Hyparrhenia > Hyparrhenia diplandra. Next base: position 7,789 of record JADLZK010000202.1, read on the forward strand.
TCTGCTGAAAGCTGGGACCGAAACGAGTTGCTTCCAAAAACCTCACCAAACATCTTCCTCTTCTTGTCTTGATTCAGACGCCATTATCGAGACAATAGCACGGTTCACCGCCTGCTCAAATGTATCATAAGTGTTCCCCTTCAATCGCAGCCTGAGTTCATAGTAGATACCATTAAGGAAATGGCGCCGCCTATCGCATCCTCTCGAACTTCATTGGGAGCATAACGGGCCGCCTGGCCGAACTTTCTCATCGAGCCCATCTTGAGGTTCTGAAATTCATCTTGCTTCGCTTCAACAAGACCAGCTAGAATGTGACGAGCTCTGGAAGATCTTCACAAAATCATCCCAAGTGATGGCAGGAGCATTGTTGGGACGAGCAGCCCGATAAGACTCCCCACCAGATCTGAAAGCACCTCCTTGGAGTTGTCCCCGAGGCATACAACACCTTCTCTTTGTCATTGCATCAGGCGAGGTTCGCTGGTTTCTCCACAAAGACGTAGCCAATCATCGCCTCAAGCGGCTCGCGGGTATGAGAAAACACCGGTGGGCTTCCAACCATGAACTCCTTACGCTTATCCTGGGTGGATGAGCGTACCCTCCAGCCTTGCATGTTCTCGCATGAACTCGTGTCATAGTCTGCATCATCCGGCCGGGGGGCTTTGCATCATCTCGTGCTGTGTCGCCATAAGCCGCTCCGAGTTATTGGAGGAGGAGGTGGTGGTGGCGCATCTTCATTATTTGCTCCGCCTCCGCCCTACCTCTACCTCCGCCTCTACCTCTAGGCATCTGCTTTGTCCAAATAAATGTTCAAAAGTTTAGATATTTCCAATCAAAGGTCACTTATATGGGATATAGAGTAAAGCTAAAAATTCTCCTGAATTATGCAAGTTTAGAAAATTTACCCCACTATCTATTCATTAGTCCTTATGTCTTAAACCTATAACTAAATGAAATTGTAGACTAAGTCCACAAAATCAAAGCAATCATTCAAAGATCCAAATCAAGCATATTAATAATAACAATTCAACAAGGCAATTAAAATGCACTAATCAAACATTGACTCAACTTATGATTTCTACCATTTCTTATGGGTAAAGATACTAAAGGTACTTTTTTTATTTAGCAAGAAAGTGGTAGGAGAGGATTTCTAAGAGCATGCTAAGGCAAGGTGAGATCAAAATTTAGAAACAAGGACAAGAGGGAGATGAATAGCAGGGGTAAGATAAGATATGGAAGAAAATATCGCTTTTTTTTCTCGAACAAGGATTTTTTAGGACAACTTCTAGTACCTAAAAACGACTAAGGTTTTACTAGGCTTAAGGCCCTAGAGTCGACATTGCTTTGATACCAACTGTCATACCCAATTTTAAAAGAACAAATTGGATATATATAACCCCTATGTGTGCCCAAAAATCTAAACACACACAAGGTGACAAACTGTTGGAATGTATCATAACAATGCTTATTACATAGAATTAAAATGAAAACTCAAAAGAATGAAACTAATTCCAACTTTCTTATGCGGAAGCTCCAAGAACGGTTACGCCGATCGGTGGTCCACAAGTCTAGTACTCCTGGCGATAGTCCTCATTCCATCCTTGATCTGAGACTGGTGTGGTGAAAATAGCAAGGGTGAGTTCATGTCGAACTCAACAAGTATAGCTAGATAGGTACTACCCATAGATCATGATCAATATAACTTAAATAATGTAAATGATAAACGATAAACCTTAAATATGTTAGCAACATTAGTAAACATCTTAGTGCAAAGGTCCAAGGCCGCCGCGGTCCTTGAGCAAGGCTAGTATACTAGTTTTTCAAACTCACGCAGAGGTGTACACATTTCCGTGAGTCGCGTGATTCCTAAGTGCATGGGTTTGCAAGGCCCAGTACACCGAAACCACTATGAAGCCCCCCAAAGGTTCGTCTAACAAGTTGGGGCGCTAAGTCGTCAGATATAGAACCCACCCTTCCTATATGGCACAACGAATCCGTAGCCTATACACATATATGTGGGACGTGGGGTGGACTATACCCATCTCGGCACTTCCTCCAAACTCGCTAGAAAAATGATCTTTGAGGAACTAAAGTCAGAGCCATATAACCCCCACAGCTTGTAATTGAAATCCTGGATGTTCTGTTGCGCATAATTTCTCATGTTGATAAAAGTTATGTTTCATGTTTTATGGCATAAACATTAAGTAGGTCACATGATCATGAACTTAAGCCAATAAATACCCAAACTATACTTGCCTTGATTATCGAAGTCTTGCTGACCCTTGCTGCTCCTCAGAAAACTGCTCCCCGATCACGGAAGCACCGCTTTCACCGTCTAGACTCGATAATGAAATCAACATACACGCATCCATAGACAATCATGCACGAAGCAAACAAGGCTATATTAGAACAGTACACCAACAATGATAAAACAGTACAAAAAGGTGTATAAAACTAATCTATGTGTCGCTACGATCACATCGACGTAAAGATCACTTAAAAACGGAGTTAAAACGGATAAGTTATGGATTTTACAAGATTTCCTATAGACGGATAATTAATTAAATCTAACTATGAAAATTAACTATCTCAAAATTACTGAATAATTATACTAATGCGTAGAGAATCGAAATACGAATCTAACGCAAGTTGAACGGATCAATTTGGAGTTAAAAATGAAGAAGTTATGGGCATTTGAAGTTGAATGGCAAAAACTGTAATTAGACTGAACTTAATTTCCAAATTAAAATAAATCGAAATCGGGTTTTCACCGCGGGCCGTGGGCTTATTCATGATTAACTATAGATTACCGGGTGTAGCGAAGAAGAGTTTAGGGTCTCTAAGCAAAAACTGCCCGCCGAAGGGGTATTGTTGATATGGGCCGTTGGATCGGATTGGGTGGTTTGGATTAGGTCGCGGGCTCGTGGGGAGCGGCGCCCGGCCGAACAAGGCCGCAATGGCGGCGGACTCACGACTCCGCCGAAAAGTGCCCCAGCAGGTCGCCTCGGTCGTGTGCGAGGCATGGGGCAAGGGAGCTCCCCATGGCGAACTCGGGCTGAGCTAAAACAACAACTACGGCAGCTGTGGTGCAAAGTGGGGAACGCCAAGGAGGTGGACGCTAGATCGCCGGCGCGGCGGGCGTCACGCGGCTACGGGACGCGCTAAGCCGCGACCGGGAACGCTGCGATGATGCGCCGCGACGTAAACGCGGTGCGCGAAGTCGGTTGCGTCTACGAAGGGCGTGGGTGGGAACGACGGGCTAGCGGCCACGACGGACGACATGGCGAGCAGCCTGTGCCGGCCGCCACGGGAAGGGCCCCAGAGGCCATGATCCATCGAATTAGAGGCACGTGAAGAGCAAGGGGCACGGGGTTCTCACCGAGGGGTCAATCGAAGGAGGGGACGACTCGGGCGCTGGAGAACGACGGCGAGGCGGCGGGAACCACGGACTCCGAGCGCCGACGGGCGCCGGTGCTCATTAAAAGCAAGACAGCGGCGCCGCCGGTGTTCTTCCGTGAGGTGGTTGGGGTGTTGCGCTTAGTGGCGGCGCTGGGGATGGATGGGTAGATGAGGGCTAGAGTGGCGACGCCCAATATAGGCCGAGGGGGCGAGGGCAGCGGCCCGTTCCAGGAGAAACGGATCGAGGCGACCCGGCTTCAGTTGCCAACGGGAGGAAGAGGACGGATCGGCACGCTGGGGCCCACGTGTCGGCTTCGAGGGAGAGGGGCATAGCCGGCGCTGCAGCTTATCTATGCTAGCCGGGCCGGGTTGCCAAAGTTGGGATTTGAAAAAGAAGAAAAGAGGAATGGGGAGGCCAGCCTTAGCCCTTCGGCCAGATTAGAGAGAAAGAAAGGAGAAAAAATAATGAATTGGTTTTCTTTTTCTAGTTTCAACTTTCAAGCTCAATTAAAAGGAAAATTGAATTCACCTTTGAGTTTAAAACAAAGACACACATCACAAAAAAAAAAAAATGCAGCAGCATGTATGCATCATCATGTGTCTAGCCTTATATTTGATTTTAATTTTTATTCATAAAATTTATCATTTCTCCTAAATTGACAAGGCATAAATTGCATAGTTAATCAAATTTAAACTATTTTCAAAAATTGGAAATTTCCGGGTGTTACAGATTCTTAGAAAAACACTCTAATCGTCCACTTCTTCAAATTTAGGTTATCTAGGTGAGGTATTTGATTCCACAACCGCGAAAAATTCTAGGTCGATTCTATAGCCGATTGGAAACTTCTCTTTGTTTTGAGTTCGCAACTGAAATCAGCGCCAGCAGTCCACACAATGTCACATCTAGAAACATATATTAACGGTAGGGGGAACACAATGTAATTGATCCTACCATCATCTAACCTATCCACCCTAACTTCCTATGTACCTTTCGTGTCGTTCCCTTCTTATTTCGGTACGTAGGTCAACACGTAGATTTTCGATGGAATTCCAAGATTTCGCCAAACAAGTGCTACTTTGAGGCCTATGACAAGTGATTCTTAGATAAACTCTCTAATGGTCCACTTCCTCAAATTTAGGATCTCTAGGGTGTGGCATTTGATTCCACAACCGCGAAAAAGTCTAGGTCGATTCTATAGCCGCATTGGAAACTTCTCTTTGTTTTGAGTTCGCTACGAAATTAGCGCCAAAGCAGTCCGCAATGTTAAATCTAGAAACATATATCAACGGTAGGGGAACGCAATGTAATTGATCCTACCATCATCTCACCTATCCACCCTAACATCCTATGTATTTTCGTCGGTCGCTCTCCTTCTTGTTTCGCACGTAGGTCAACACGGAGATTTTCGATGGAATTCCAAGATTTCGCTCTAAACAAGTGCTACTTTGAGGCATATGACAAGTGATTCTTAGATAAACTCTCTAATGGTCCACTTCCTCAAATTTAGGTTCTCTAGGTGAGGCATTTGATTCCACAGACGCAAAAACGTCTAGGTCGATTCTATAGCCGCATTGGAAACTTCTCTTTGTTTTGAGTTCGCGCTGAAATTAGCGCCAAATAAGAGACGCAATGTTAAATCTAGAAACATATATCAACGGAGGGGGAACGCAATGTAATTGATCCTACCATCATCTAACCTATCCACCCTAAGTTCCTATGTACCTTTGGTCGTGTCGTTCGCCTTCTTGTTTCTGCAGACGTAGGTCAACACGGAGATTTTCGATGGAATTCCAAGATTTCGGCTCTAAAGAAGTGCTACTTTGAGGCCTATGACAAGTGTTTCTTAGATAAACTCTCTAATGGTCCACTTCCTCAAATTTAGGTTCCCTAGGGTGAGGCATTTGAATCCACAACCGTAGAAAAGTCTAGGTCGATTCTATAGCCGCATTGGAAACTTCTCTTTGTTTTGAGTTCGCGCTGAAATTAGCGCCAGCAGTCCGCAATGCCACATCTAGAAACATATATTAACGGTAGGGGAACGCAATGTAATTGATCCTACTTTGAGGCCTATGACAAGTGATTCTTAGATAAACTCTCTAATGGTCCACTTCCTCAAATTTAGGTTCTCTAGGGTGAGGCATTTGATTCCACAACCGAAAAAAAGTCTAGGTCGATTCTATAGCCGCATTGGAAACTTCTCTTTGTTTTGAGTTCGCGCTGAAATTAGCGCCCGGAAATCCAAGCAATGTTAAATCTAGAAACATATATCAACGGTAGGGGAACGCAATGTAATTGATCCTACCATTATCTAACCTATCCACCCTAACTTTCTATGTACCTTTCGTGTCGCTCCCCTTCTTGTTTTGGTAAGTAGGTCAACACGGGGATTTTTTTGATGGAATTCCAAGATTTCGCCTCTAAACAAGTGCTACTTTGAGGCCTATGACAAGTGATTCTTAGATAAACTCTCTAATGGTCCACTTCCTCAAATTTAGGTTCTCTAGGGTGAGGCATTTGATTGCACAGCCGTGAAAAAAGTCTAGGTCGATTCTATAGCCGTATTGGAAACTTCTCTTTGTTTTGAGTTCGAGACCGAAATTAGCGCAAAGAAGACGGAATGTTAAATCTAGAAACATATATCAACGGTAGGGGAACGCGAATGTAATTGATCCTACCATCATCTAACCTATCCACCCTAACTTCCTATGTACCTTTTCGTGTCGTTCGCCTTCTTATTGCTTCTCGCACGTAGGTCAACACGGAGATTTTCGATGGAATTCCAAGATTTCGGCTCTAAACAAGTGCTACTTTGAGGCCTATGACAAGTGTTTCTTCGATAAACTCTCTAATGGTCCACTTCCTCAAATTTAGGTTCCCTAGGGTGAGGCATTTGAATCGACAACCGTGAAAAAGTCTAGGTCGATTCTATAGCCGGATTGAAACTTCTCTTTGTTTTGAGTTCGCTATTTGAAATTAGCGCCAGCAAATCCGCAATGCCACATCTAGAAACATATATTAACGGTAGGGGAACGCAATGTAATTGATCCTACTTTGAGGCCTATGACAAGAGATTCTTAGATAAACTCTCTAATGGTCCACTTCCTCAAATTTAGGTTCCCTAGGGTGAGGCATTTGAATCCACAACCGTGAAAAGTCTAGGTCGATTCTATAGCCGCATTGGAAACTTCTCTTTGTTTTGAGTTCACGCTGAAATTAGCGCAAAGCAGTCCAAGAATGCCACATCTAGAAACATATATTAACGGTAGGGGAACGCAATGTAATTGATCCTACTTTGAGGCCTATGACAAGAGATTCTTAGATAAACTCTCTAATGGTCCACTTCCTCAAATTTAGGTTCCCTAGGGTGAGGCATTTGAATCCACAACCGTGAAAAAGTCTAGGTCGATTCTATAGCCGCATTGGAAACTTCTCTTTGTTTTGAGTTCGCGCTGAAATTAGCGCCAGCAGTCCGCAATGCCACATCTAGAAACATATATTAACGGTAGGGGAACGCAATGTAATTGATCCTACTTTGAGGCCTATGACAAGAGATTCTTAGATAAACTCTCTAATGGTCCACTTCCTCAAATTTAGGTTCTCTAGGGTGAGGCATTTGATTCCACAACCGCGAAAAAGTCTAGGTCGATTCTATAGCCGCATTGGAAACTTCTCTTTGTTTTGAGTTCGCGCTGAAATTAGCGCCAGCAGTCCGCAATGTTAAATCTAGAAACATATATCAACGGTAGGGGAACGCAATGTAATTGATCCTACCATCATCTCACCTGTCCACCCTAACATCCTATGTATCTTTAGGTGTCGTTCTCCTTCTTGTTTGGTACGTAGGTCAACACGGAGATTTTTGATGGAATTCCAAGATTTCGCTCTAAACCGGTGCTACTTTGAGGCCTATGACAAGTGTTTCTTAGATAAACTCTCTAGTGGTCCACTTCCTCAAATTTAGGTTCTCTAGGGTGAGGCATTTGATTCCACAACCAAAAAAGTCTAGGTCGATTCTATAGGCGCATTGGAATCTTCTCTTTGTTTTGAGTTCGCCTTGAAGAAATCGCCCAATGAAATCCGCAATGTCAAATCTAGAAACATATATCAACGGTAGGGGAACGCAATGTAATTGATCCTACCATTATCTAACCTATCCACCCTAACTTCCTATGTACCTTTCGTGTCGTTCCCCTTCTTGTTTTGGTAAGTAGGTCAACACGGGGATTTTTGATGGAATTCCAAGATTTCGCTCTAAACAAGTGCTACTTTGAGGCCTATGACAAGTGATTCTTAGATAAACTCTCTAATGGTCCACTTCCTCAAATTTAGGTTCTCTAGGGTGAGGCATTTGATTGCACAGCCGCGAAAAAATGCTAGGTCGATTCTATAGCCGCATTGGAAACTTCTCTTTGTTTTGAGTTCGCTACTGAAATTAGCGCCAAAGAAGACATTTAATGTTAAATCTAGAAACATATATCAATGGTAGGGGAACGCAATGTAATTGATCCTACCATCATCTAACCTATCCACCCTAACTTCCTATGTACCTTTCGTGTCGTTTCGCCTTCTTGTTTTGATGACGTGAGGTCAACACGGAGATTTTTGATGGAATTCCAAGATTTCGCTCTAAACAAGTGCTACTTTGAGGCCTATGACAAGTGTTTCTTAGATAAACTCTCTAATGGTCCACTTTCTCAAATTTAGGTTCTTTAGGGTGAGGCATTTGATTCCAGACAAAAAACGCCTAGGTCGATTCTATAGCCGCATTGGAAACTTCTCTTTGTTTTGAGTTCGCTGAAATTAGCGCCAGAAGTACGCAATGTTAAATCTAGAAACATATATCAACGGTAGGGGAACGCAATGTAATTGATCCTACCATCATCTAACCTATCCACCCTAAGTTCCTATGTACCTTTAGGTGTCGTTCGCCTTCTTGTTTGATGCACGTAGGTCAACACGGAGATTTTCGATGGAATTCCAAGATTTCGCTCTAAACAAGTGCTACTTTGAGGCCTATGACAAGTGTTTCTTAGATAAACTCTCTAATGGTCCACTTCCTCAAATTTAGGTTCCCTAGGGTGAGGCATTTGAATCCACAACCGTGAAAAAGTCTAGGTCGATTCTATAGCCGCATTGGAAACTTCTCTTTGTTTTGAGTTTGAAATTAGCGCCAAAGCAGATCCCGCAATGCCACATCTAGAAACATATATTAACGGTAGGGGAACGCAATGTAATTGATCCTACTTTGAGGCATATGACAAGAGATTCTTAGATAAACTCTCTAATGGTCCACTTCCTCAAATTTAGGTTCTCTAGGGTGAGGCATTTGATTCCACAACCGCAAAAAAGTCTAGGTCGATTCTATAGCCGCATTGGAAACTTCTCTTTGTTTTGAGTTCGCGCTGAAATTAGCGCCTGCAGTCCGCAATGTTAAATCTAGAAACATATATTAACGGTAGGGGAACGCAATGTAATTGATCCTACTTTGAGGCCTATGACAAGAGATTCTTAGATAAACTCTCTAATGGTCCACTTCCTCAAATTTAGGTTCTCTAGGGTGAGGCATTTGATTCCACAAACCGCGAAAAAGTCTAGGAATCCATTCTATAGCCGCATTGGAAACTTCTCTTTGTTTTGAGTTCGCCTTGAAATTAGCGCCAGAGGTCCGCAATGTTCAATCTAGAAACATATATCAACGGTAGGGGAACGCAATGTAATTGATCCTACCATTATCTAACCTATCCACCCAAACTTCCTATGTAACTTTCGTGTCGTTCCCCTTCTTGTTTTGGTAAGTAGGTCAACACGGGGATTTTTGATGGAATTCCAAGATTTCGCTCTAAACAAGTGCTACTTTGAGGCCTATTACAAGTGATTCTTAGATAAACTCTCTAATGGTCCACTTCCTCAAATTTAGGTTCTCTAGGGTGAGGCATTTGATTCCACCCGCGAAAAAAGTCTAGGTCGATTCTATAGCCGCATTAGAAACTTCTCTTTGTTTTGAGTTCGCGCTGAAATTAGCGCCAGCAGTACGCAATGTTAAATCTAGAAACATATATAAACGGTAGGGGAACGCAATGTAATTGATCCTACCATCATCTAACCTATCCACCCTAACTTCCTTTGTACCTTTCGTGTCGTTCGCCTTCTTGTTTCAGTACGTAGGTCAACACGGAGATTTTCGATGGAATTCCAAGATTTCGCTCTAAACAAGTGCTACTTTGAGGCCTATGACAAGTGTTTCTTGGATAAACTCTCTAATGGTCCACTTCCTCAAATTTAGGTTCCCTAGGGTGAGGCATTTGAATCCACAATCGTGAAAAAGTCTAGGTCGATTCTATAGCCGTATTGGAAACTTCTCTTTGTTTTGAGTTCGCGCTGAAATTAGCGCCAGCAGTCCGTAATGCCACATCTAGAAACATATATTAACGGCAGGGGAACGCAATGTAATTGATCCTACTTTGAGGCCTATGACAAGAGATTCTTAGATAAACTCTCTAATGGTCCACTTCCACAAATTTAGGTTCCCTAGGGTGAAGCATTTGAATCCACAACCGTGAAAAAAGTCTAGGTCGATTCTATAGCCGCATTGGAAACTTCTCTTTTGTTTTGAGGCCTTTGAAATTGTTTCTTAGATAAACTCTCGCAATGTTAAATCTAGAAACATATATCAATGGTAGGGGGAACGCAATGTAATTGATCCTACCATCATCTCACCTATCCACCCTAACTTCCTATGTTTTGAGTGTCGTTTCCCTTCTTGTTTTGCAGACGTAAGGTCAACACGGAGATTTTTGATGGAATTCCAAGATTTCGCTCTAAACAAGTGCTACTTTGAGGCCTATGACAAGTGTTTCTTAGATAAACTCTCTAATGGTCCACTTCCTCAAATTTAGGTTCTCTAGGGTGAGGCATTTGATTCCACAACCATAAAAAAGTCTAGGTCGATTCTATAGCCGCATTGGAAACTTCTCTTTGTTTTGAGTTCAACAATGAAATTAGCGCAAAGCGATCCGCAATGTTAAATCTAGAAACATATATCAACGGTAGGGGAACGCAATGTAATTGATTCTACCATTATCTAACCTATCCACCCTAACTTTCTATGTACCTTTCGTGTCGTTCCCCTTCTTGTTTTGGTAAGTAGGTCAACACGGGGATTTTTGATGGAATTCCAAGATTTCGCTCTAAACAAGTGCTACTTTGAGGCCTATGACAAGTGATTCTTAGATAAACTCTCTAATGGTCCACTTCCTCAAATTTAGGTTCTCTAGGGTGAGGCATTTGATTGCACAGCCGTGAAAAAGTCTAGGTCGATTCTATAGCCGTATTGGAAACTTCTCTTTGTTTTGAGTTCGCACTGAAATTAGCGCCAGCAGTACGGAATGTTAAATCTAGAAACATATATCAACGGTAGGGGAACGCAATGTAATTGATCCTACCATCATCTAACCTATCCACCCTAACTTCCTATGTACCTTTCGTGTCGTTCGCCTTCTTATTTCGGTACGTAGGTCAACACGGAGATTTTCGATGGAATTCCAAGATTTCGCTCTAAACAAGTGCTACTTTGAGGCCTATGACAAGTGTTTCTTCGATAAACTCTCTAATGGTCCACTTCCTCAAATTTAGGTTCCCTAGGGTGAGGCATTTGAATCGACAACCGTGAAAAAGTCTAGGTCGATTCTATAGCCGGATTGGAAACTTCTCTTTGTTTTGAGTTCGCGCTGAAATTAGCGCCAGCAGTCCGCAATGCCACATCTAGAAACATATATTAACGGTAGGGGAACGCAATGTAATTGATCCTACTTTGAGGCCTATGACAAGAGATTCTTAGATAAACTCTCTAATGGTCCACTTCCTCAAATTTAGGTTCCCTAGGGTGAGGCATTTGAATCCACAACCGTGAAAAAGTCTAGGTCGATTCTATAGCCGCATTGGAAACTTCTCTTTGTTTTGAGTTCACGCTGAAATTAGCGCAGCAGTCCGCAATGCCACATCTAGAAACATATATTAACGGTAGGGGAACGCAATGTAATTGATCCTACTTTGAGGCCTATGACAAGAGATTCTTAGATAAACTCTCTAATGGTCCACTTCCTCAAATTTAGGTTCCCTAGGGTGAGGCATTTGAATCCACAACCGTGAAAAAGTCTAGGTCGATTCTATAGCCGCATTGGAAACTTCTCTTTGTTTTGAGTTCGCGCTGAAATTAGCGCCAGCAGTCCGCAATGCCACATCTAGAAACATATATTAACGGTAGGGGAACGCAATGTAATTGATCCTACTTTGAGGCCTATGACAAGAGATTCTTAGATAAACTCTCTAATGGTCCACTTCCTCAAATTTAGGTTCTCTAGGGTGAGGCATTTGATTCCACAACCGCGAAAAAGTCTAGGTCGATTCTATAGCCGCATTGGAAACTTCTCTTTGTTTTGAGTTCGAGTTGAAATTAGCGCCCGTGCCGATCCCGCAATGTTAAATCTAGAAACATATATCAACGGTAGGGGAACGCAATGTAATTGATCCTACCATCATCTCACCTGTCCACCCTAACATCCTATGTATCTTTCGTGTCGTTTCTCCTTCTTGTTTCGATGCACGTAGGTCAACACGGAGATTTTCGATGGAATTCCAAGATTTCGCTCTAAAACCGGTGCTACTTTGAGGCCTATGACAAGTGTTTCTTAGATAAACTCTCTAGTGGTCCACTTCCTCAAATTTAGGTTCTCTAGGGTGAGGCATTTGATTCCACAACCGTAAAAAAGTCTAGGTCGATTCTATAGGCGCATTGGAATCTTCTCTTTGTTTTGAGTTCGCATAAATCGCCCAGACGATCCATAATGTCAAATCTAGAAACATATATCAACGGTAGGGGAACGCAATGTAATTGATCCTACCATTATCTAACCTATCCACCCTAACTTCCTATGTAACTTTCGTGTCGTTCCCCTTCTTGTTTTGGTAAGTAGGTCAACACGGGGGATTTTTGATGGAATTCCAAGATTTCGCTCTAAACAAGTGCTACTTTGAGGCCTATGACAAGTGATTCTTAGATAAACTCTCTAATGGTCCACTTCCTCAAATTTAGGTTCTCTAGGGTGAGGCATTTGATTGCACAGCCGCCAAAAAATGCTAGGTCGATTCTATAGCCGCATTGGAAACTTCTCTTTGTTTTGAGTTCGCTTGCTGAAATTAGCGCCCAAAGACGCAATGTTAAATCTAGAAACATATATCAATGGTAGGGGAACGCAATGTAATTGATCCTACCATCATCTCACCTATCCACCCTAACTTCCTATGTACCTTTCGTGTCGTTCGCCTTCTTGTTTTGAGACGTAGGTCAACACGGAGATTTTGATGGAATTCCAAGATTTCGCTCTAAACAAGTGCTACTTTGAGGCCTATGACAAGTGTTTCTTAGATAAACTCTCTAATGGTCCACTTTCTCAAATTTAGGTTCTCTAGGGTGAGGCATTTGATTCCACAGACGCGAAAAACGTCTAGGTCGATTCTATAGCCGCATTGGAAACTTCTCTTTGTTTTGAGTTCGCTGAAATTAGCGCCCCGAGACGCAATGTTAAATCTAGAAACATATATCAACGGTAGGGGAACGCAATATAATTGATCCTACCATCATCTAACCTATCCACCCTAAGTTCCTATGTACCTTTCGTGTCGTTCGCCTTCTTGTTTGATGCACGTAGGTCAACACGGAGATTTTCGATGGAATTCCAAGATTTCGCTCTAAACAAGTGCTACTTTGAGGCCTATGACAAGTGTTTCTTCGATAAACTCTCTAATGGTCCACTTCCTCAAATTTAGGTTCCCTAGGGTGAGGCATTTGAATCCACAACCGTGAAAAAGTCTAGGTCGATTCTATAGCCGCATTGGAAACTTCTCTTTGTTTTGAGTTCGCGCTGAAATTAGCGCCAGCAGTCCGCAATGCCACATCTAGAAACATATATTAACGGTAGGGGAACGCAATGTAATTGATCCTACTTTGAGGCATATGACAAGAGATTCTTAGATAAACTCTCTAATGGTCCACTTCCTCAAATTTAGGTTCTCTAGGGTGAGGCATTTGATTCCACAATCGCAAAAAGTCTAGGTCGATTCTATAGCCGCATTGGAAACTTCTCTTTGTTTTGAGTTCGCTAAAATTAGCGCCGCAGTCGCAATGTTAAATCTAGAAACATATATTAACGGTAGGGGAACGCAATGTAATTGATCCTACTTTGAGGCCTATGACAAGAGATTCTTAGATAAACTCTCTAATGGTCCACTTCCTCAAATTTAGGTTCTCTAGGGTGAGGCATTTGATTCCACAACCGCGAAAAAGTCTAGGTCGATTCTATAGCCGCATTGGAAACTTCTCTTTGTTTTGAGTTCGCGCTGAAATTCTCTAATGGTCCACAATGTTCAATCTAGAAACATATATCAGGCATAGGGGAACGCAATGTAATTGATCCTACCATTATCTAACCTATCCACCCAAACTTCCTATGTAACTTTTCGTGTCGTTCCCCTTCTTGTTTTGGTAAGTAGGTCAACACGGGGATTTTTGATGGAATTCCAAGATTTCGCTCTAAACAAGTGCTACTTTGAGGCCTATGACAAGTGATTCTTAGATAAACTCTCTAATGGTCCACTTCCTCAAATTTAGGTTCTCTAGGGTGAGGCATTTGATTCCACGCCCTTGAAAAAGTCTAGGTCGATTCTATAGCCGCATTAGAAACTTCTCTTTGTTTTGAGTTCGCGCTGAAATTAGCGCCGGCGATCACGCAATGTTAAATCTAGAAACATATATAAACGGTAGGGGAACGCAATGTAATTGATCCTACCATCATCTAACCTATCCACCCTAACTTCCTTTGTACCTTTCGTGTCGTTCGCCTTCTTGTTTCAAACGTTTAGGTCAACATGGGAGATTTTCGATGGAATTCCAAGATTTCGCTCTAAACAAGTGCTACTTTGAGGCCTATGACAAGTGTTTCTTGGATAAACTCTCTAATGGTCCACTTCCTCAAATTTAGGTTCCCTAGGGTGAGGCATTTGAATCCACAACCGTGAAAAAAGTCTAGGTCGATTCTATAGCCGTATTGGAAACTTCTCTTTGTTTTGAGTTCGCGCTGAAATTAGCGCCATAAGCTAACTATCCGTAATGCCACATCTAGAAACATATATTAACGGTCAGGGGGAACGCAATGTAATTGATCCTACTTTGAGGCCTATGACAAGAGATTCTTAGATAAACTCTCTAATGGTCCACTTCCACAAATTTAGGTTCTCTAGGGTGAGGCATTTGAATCCACAACCGTGAAAAAGTCTAGGTCGATTCTATAGCCGCATTGGAAACTTCTCTTTGTTTTGAGTTAGGCTGAAATTAGCGCCGCCAAAGCCGATCCGCAATGTTAAATCTAGAAACATATATCAATGGTAGGGGAACGCAATGTAATTGATCCTACCATCATCTCACCTATCCACCCTAACTTCCTATGTACCTTTCGTGTGTCGTTCGCCTTCTTGTTTCGTGCGTAGGTCAACACGGAGATTTTTGATGGAATTCCAAGATTTCGCTCTAAACAAGTGCTACTTTGAGGCCTATGACAAGTGTTTCTTAGATAAACTCTCTAATGGTCCACTTTCTCAAATTTAGGTTCTCTAGGGTGAGGCATTTGATTCCACACGACGAAAAACGTCTAGGTCGATTCTATAGCCGCATTGGAAACTTCTCTTTGTTTTGAGTTCGCTGAAATTAGCGCCCGGCAGACGCAATGTTAAATCTAGAAACATATATCAACGGTAGGGGGAACGCAATATAATTGATCCTACCATCATCTAACCTATCCACCCTAAGTTCCTATGTACCTTTCGTGGTCGTTCGCCTTCTTGTTTTGGCACGTAGGTCAACACGGAGATTTTCGATGGAATTCCAAGATTTCGCTCTAAACAAGTGCTACTTTGAGGCCTATGACAAGTGTTTCTTAGATAAACTCTCTAATGGTCCACTTCCTCAAATTTAGGTTCCCTAGGGTGAGGCATTTGAATCCACAACCGTGAAAAAGTCTAGGTCGATTCTATAGCCGCATTGGAAACTTCTCTTTGTTTTGAGTTCACGGTAGGCTGAAATTAGCGCCAAATCCGCAATGCCACATCTAGAAACATATATTAACGGTAGGGGAACGTTAATGTAATTGATCCTACTTTGAGGCATATGACAAGAGATTCTTAGATAAACTCTCTAATGGTCCACTTCCTCAAATTTAGGTTCTCTAGGGTGAGGCATTTGATTCCACAATCGCAAAAAGTCTAGGTCGATTCTATAGCCGCATTGGAAACTTCTCTTTGTTTTGAGTTGAGCTGAAATTAGCGCCCGGCTGATCCACAATGTTAAATCTAGAAACATATATTAACGGTAGGGGAACGCAATGTAATTGATCCTACTTTGAGGCCTATGACAAGAGATTCTTAGATAAACTCTCTAATGGTCCACTTCCTCAAATTTAGGTTCTCTAGGGTGAGGCATTTGATTCCACAACCGCGAAAAAGTCTAGGTCGATTCTATAGCCGCATTGGAAACTTCTCTTTGTTTTGAGTTTAGATATGAAATTAGCTCTAATGGTCCGCAATGTTCAATCTAGAAACATATATCAACGGTAGGGGGCGCAATGTAATTGATCCTACCATTATCTAACCTATCCACCCAAACTTCCTATGTAACTTTCGTGTCGTTTCCCCTTCTTGTTTTGGTAAGTAGGTCAACACGGGATTTTTGATGGAATTCCAAGTGAGGAGCTCTAAACAAGTGCTACTTTGAGGCCTATTACAAGTGATTCTTAGATAAACTCTCTAATGGTCCACTTCCTCAAATTTAGGTTCTCTAGGGTGAGGCATTTGATTGCACAAGCCGAAAAAGTCTAGGTCGATTCTATAGCCGCATTAGAAACTTCTCTTTGTTTTGAGTTCGCTGAAATTAGCGCCCGCCAGATCGCAATGTTAAATCTAGAAACATATATAAACGGTAGGGGAACGCAATGTAATTGATCCTACCATCATCTAACCTATCCACCCTAACTTCCTTTGTACCTTTCGTGTCGTTCTCCTTCTTGTTTCAAGACGTAGGTCAACACGGAGATTTTCGATGGAATTCCAAGATTTCGCTCTAAACAAGTGCTACTTTGAGGCCTATGACAAGTGTTTCTTGGATAAACTCTCTAATGGTCCACTTCCTCAAATTTAGGTTCCCTAGGGTGAGGCATTTGAATCCACAATCGTGAAAAAGTCTAGGGTCGATTCTATAGCCGTATTGGAAACTTCTCTTTGTTTTGAGTTGCGCCTGAAATTAGCGCCAAAGAAATCCGTAATGCCACATCTAGAAACATATATTAACGCAGGGGGAACGCAATGTAATTGATCCTACTTTGAGGCCTATGACAAGAGATTCTTAGATAAACTCTCTAATGGTCCACTTCCACAAATTTAGGTTCCCTAGGGTGAAGCATTTGAATCCACAACCGTGTGAAAAAGTCTAGGTCGATTCTATAGCCGCATTGGAAACTTCTCTTTTTGTTTTGAGTTCGCGCTGAAATTAGCGCCCAGCAAGACGCAATGTTAAATCTAGAAACATATATCAATGGTAGGGGAGCGCGCAATGTAATTGATCCTACCATCATCTCACCTATCCACCCTAACTTCCTATGTACCTTTCGTGTCGTTCGCCTTCTTGTTTCATGCGTAGGTCAACACGGAGATTTTTGATGGAATTCCAAGATTTCGCTCTAAACAAGTGCTACTTTGAGGCCTATGACAAGTGTTTCTTAGATAAACTCTCTAATGGTCCTCTTTCTCAAATTTAGGTTCTCTAGGGTGAGGCATTTGATTCCACAGATTGAAAACGTCTAGGTCGATTCTATAGCCGCATTGGAAACTTCTCTCTTTTTGTTTTGAGTTTGAGCCAGTGATGCGCAATGTTAAATCTAGAAACATATATCAACGGTAGGGGAACGCAATATAATTGATCCTACCATCATCTAACCTATCCACCCTAAGTTCCTATGTACCTTTATCGCCTTCTTGTTTGATGCGTAGGTCAACACGAGATTTTCGATGGAATTCCAAGATTTCGCTCTAAACAAGTGCTACTTTGAGGCCTATGACAAGTGTTTCTTAGATAAACTCTCTAATGGTCCACTTCCTCAAATTTAGGTTCTCTAGGGTGAGGCATTTGAATCCACAACCGTGAAAAAAGTCTAGGTCGATTCTATAGCCGCATTGGAAACTTCTCTTTGTTTTGAGTTTCGCTGAAATTAGCGCCCGGCCGATCGCAATAATGCCACATCTAGAAACATATATTAACGGTAGGGGAACACCAATGTAATTGATCCTACTTTGAGGCATATGACAAGAGATTCTTAGATAAACTCTCTAATGGTCCACTTCCTCAAATTTAGGTTCTCTAGGGTGAGGCATTTGATTCCACAACCGCGAAAAAAGTCTAGGTCGATTCTATAGCCGCATTGGAAACTTCTCTTTGTTTTGAGTTGACTGAAATTAGCGCCGTAAAGATCGCAATGTTAAATCTAGAAACATATATTAACGGTAGGGGAACATAATGTAATTGATCCTACCAGGCCATGACAAGAGATTCTTAGATAAACTCTCTAATGGTCCACTTCCTCAAATTTAGGTTCTTAGGGTGAGGGGCATTTGATTCCACAACCGAAAAAAAGTCTAGGTGGAATTCTATAGCCGCATTGGAAACTTCTCTTTGTTTTGAGGCGCTATGAAATTATTCTTAGATATCCTCTAATGTTCAATCTAGAAACATATATCAAGGGTGAGGGGAACGCAATGTAATTGATCCTACCATTATCTAACCTATCCACCCAAACTTCCTATGAAACTTCTTTTGTTTTGAGTCGTTCCCCTTCTTGTTTTGGTAAGTAGGTCAACACGGGGATTTTTGATGGAATTCCAAGATTTCGCTCTAAACAAGTGCTACTTTGAGGCCTATGACAAGTGATTCTTAGATAAACTCTCTAATGGTCCACTTCCTCAAATTTAGGTTCTCTAGGGTGAGGCATTTGATTGCACAACCATGAAAAAGTCTAGGTCGATTCTATAGCCGCATTAGAAACTTCTCTTTGTTTTGAGTTATTTGAGGCTGAGAAATTAGCGCCCGTGATCCGCAATGTTAAATCTAGAAACATATATAAACGGTAGGGGAACGCAATGTAATTGATCCTACCATCATCTAACCTATCCACCCTAACTTCCTTTGTACCTTTCGTGTGTCGTTCTCCTTCTTGTTTTCAAATTTAGGTCAACATGGAGATTTTTGATGGAATTCCAAGATTTCGCTCTAAACAAGTGCTACTTTGAGGCCTATGACAAGTGTTTCTTAGATAAACTCTCTAATGGTCCACTTCCTCAAATTTAGGTTCTCTAGGGTGAGGCATTTGAATCCACAACCGTGAAAAAGTCTAGGTCGATTCTATAGCCGTATTGGAAATCTTCTCTTTGTTTTGAGTTCGCTGTTTGAAATTAGCGCCGGCAGCATCCGTAATGCCACATCTAGAAACATATATTAACGGTAGGGGAGGCACAATGTAATTGATCCTACTTTGAGGCCTATGACAAGAGATTCTTAGATAAACTCTCTAATGGTCCACTTCCACAAATTTAGGTTCTCTAGGGTGAAGCATTTGATTCCACAACCGTGAAAAGTCTAGGTCGATTCTATAGCCGCATTGGAAACTTCTCTTTGTTTTGAGTTCGCTGCTGAAATTAGCGCCCGGCCGTCCGCATAATGCCACATCTAGAAACATATATTAACGGTAGGGGAACGCAGGTCAATGTAATTGATCCTACTTTGAGGCATATGACAAGAGATTCTTAGATAAACTCTCTAATGGTCCACTTCCTCAAATTTAGGTTCTCTAGGGTGAGGCATTTGATTCCACAACCGCAAAAAAGTCTAGGTCGATTCTATAGTCCGCATTGGAAACTTCTCTTTGTTTTGAGTTATGGCTGAAATTCCAAGATTTCGAATGCCACATCTAGAAACATATATATTAAGGTAGGGGAACACAATGTAATTGATCCTACTTTGAGGCCTATGACAAGAGATTCTTAGATAAACTCTCTAATGGTCCACTTCCTCAAATTTAGGTTCTCTAGGGTGAGGCATTTGAATCCACAACCGTGAAAAAAGTCTAGGTCGATTCTATAGCCGCATTGGAAACTTCTCTTTGTTTTGAGTTCGCGCTGAAATTAGCCCGGCTGATCCGCAATGCCACATCTAGAAACATATATTAACGGTAGGGGAACACAATGTAATTGATCCTACTTTGAGGCCTATGACAAGAGATTCTTAGATAAACTCTCTAATGGTCCACTTCCTCAAATTTAGGTTCCCTAGGGTGAGGCATTTGAATCCACAACCGTGAAAAAGTCTAGGTCGATTCTATAGCCGCATTGGAAACTTCTCTTTTGTTTTGAGTTCGCTGAAATTAGCGAAACCCGGCAGTCCATAATGCCACATCTAGAAACATATACTAACTCTAAACAATGTAATTGATCCTACTTTGAGGCCTATGACAAGTGATTCTTAAATAAACTCTCTAATGGTCCACTTCCTCAAATTTAGGTTCTCTAGGGTGAGGCATTTGATTCTACAACCTACCAAAAAAGTCTAGGTCGATTCTATAGCGCATTGGAAACTTCTCTTTGTTTTGAGTTTCGTTTGAAATTAGCGCCAGGCCGTCCATAATGTTAAATCTAGAAACATATATCAACGGTAGGGGAAATCCAATGTAATTGATCCTACCATTATCTAACCTATCCACCCTAACTTCCTATGTACCTTTAGGTGTCGTTCCCCTTCTTGTTTTGGTAAGTAGGTCAACACGGGATTTTTGATGGAATTCCAAGATTTCGCTCTAAACAAGTGCTACTTTGAGGCCTATGACAAGTGATTCTTAGATAAACTCTCTAATGGTCCACTTCCTCAAATTTAGGTTCTCTAGGGTGAGGCATTTGATTCCACAACCGATTGAAAAAGTCTAGGTCGATTCTATAGCGCATTGGAAACTTCTCTTTGTTTTGAGTTCGCTGAATTTGAAATTTCAGCAGACATAATGTTAAATCTAGAAACATATATCAACGGTAGGGGAACGCAATGTAATTGATCCTACCATCATCTAACCTATCCACCCCTAACTTCCTATGTACCTCTTCGTGGTCGTTCTCCTTCTTGTTTCGATTTGTAGGTCAACACGGGGATTTTGATGGAATTCCAAGATTTCGCTCTAAACAAGTGCTACTTTGAGGCCTATGACAAGTGATTCTTAGATAAACTCTCTAATGGTCCACTTCCTCAAATTTAGGTTCTCTAGGGTGAGGCATTTGATTCCACAACCGTGAAAAAGTCTTTGTTTTTGAGTTCGATTCTATAGCAATGCATTGGAAACATATCTCTTTGTTTTGAGTTTGAGTAATTGATCCTACTTTGAGAAATTATGACAAGTGATTCTTAGATAAACTCTCTAATGGTCCACTTCCTCAAATTTAGGTTCTCTTCTCCAAGTAATGCCACATCTAGAAACATATATCAACGCAATGTCAAATCTAGGGGAACGCAATGTAATTGTAATTGATCCTACTTTGAGGCCTATGACAAGTGATTCTTAGATAAACTCTCTAATGGTCCACTTCCTCAAATTTAGGTTCTCTAGGGTGAGGCATTTGATTCCACAACCATGAAAAAGTCTAGGTCATTCTATAGCCGCATTGGAATCTTCTCTTTGTTTTGAGTTCGCGCTGAAATTAGCGCCGGAGAGATCCCATAATGTTAAATCTAGAAACATATATCAACGGTAGGGGAACGCAATGTAATTGATCCTACCATCATCTAACCTATCCACCATAACTTCCTATGTACCTTTAGGTGTCGTTCCCCTTCTTGTTTGCAGACGTAGGTCAACACGGAGATTTTCGATGGAATTCCAAGATTTCGCTCTAAACAAGTGCTACTTTGAGGCCTATGACAAGAGTTTCTTAGATAAACTCTCTAATGGTCCACTTCCTCAAATTTAGGTTCCTAGGGTGTGGCATTTGATTCCACAACCGTGAAAAAGTCTAGGTCGATTCTATAGCCGCATTGGAAACTTCTCTTTGTTTTGAGTTCGCGCTGAAATTAGCGCCAAAGCGATCCGCAATGCAAATCTAGAAACATATATCAACGGTAGGGGAACGCAATGTAATTGATCCTACCATCATTTCAGGCCTATGACAAGGGATTCTAGATAATCTTTCTCTAATGGTCCTTCTTCCTCAAATTTAGGTTCTCTAGGGTGAGGCATTTGATTCCACAACCTCTAAAAAGTGCTACTTTGATTCTACAAGTGATTCTTGGAAACTTCTCTTTGTTTTGACTTTCAAATTTAGGAAATTAGGAGAGGCATTTGAATGCCACATCTAGAAACATATATTAACGATTCTAGGACCGCATTTGTAATTGATCTTTGTTTTGAGGCCTATGACAAGAGATTCTTAGATAAACTCTCTAATGGTCCACATCTCAAATTTAGGTTCGATAGGGTGAGGCATTTGAATCCACATCTTGAAAAAGTCTAGGTTGATTCTATAGCCGCATTGGAAACTTCTATGTACCTTTTTGAGTTCGCTGAAATTCTTGTTGCGATGCGCAATGCCACATCTAGAAACATATATGGAATTCCAAGATTTCGCTCTAAATTGATCCTACTTTGAGGCCTATGACAAGTGATTCTTAGATAAACTCTCTAATGGTCCACTTCCTCAAATTTAGGTTCTCTAGGGTGAGGCATTTGAATCCACAACCGTGAAAAAAAGTCTAGGTCGATTCTATAGCCGCATTGGAAACTTTTTTTTTTTTTGAGTTCATATTTGAAATTAGCGCTGGTGATCCAAGTAATGCCACATCTAGAAACATATATTAACGGTAGGGGAACGCAATGTAATTGATCCTACTTTGAGGCCTATGACAAGTGATTCTTAGATAAACTCTCTAATGGTCCACTTCCTCAAATTTAGGTTCTCTAGGGTGAGGCATTTGATTCCACAACCGTGAAAAAGTCTAGGTCGATTCTATAGCCGCATTGGAATCTTCTCTTTGTTTTGAGTTCGCTGAAATCGGCGCCAAAAATCCGCAATGTTAAATCTAGAAACATATATCAACGGTAGGGGAACGCAATGTAATTGATCCTACCATCATCTAACCTATCCACCATAACTTCTTATGTACCTTTAGGTCGGTTCCCTTCTTGTTTTGGTAAGTAGGTCAACACGGAGATTTTTGATGGATTTCCAAGATTTCGCTCTAAACAAGTGTTACTTTGAGGCCTATGACAAGTGTTTCTTAGATAAACTCTCTAATGGTCCACTTCCTCAAATTTAGGTTCTCTAGGGTGAGGCATTTGATTCCACAACCGCGAAAAAGTCTAGGTCGATTCTATAGCGCATTGGAATCTTCTCTTTTTGTTTTGAGTTCATTTGAAATTAGCGCCGTAGATCCGCAATGCCAAATCTAGAAACATATATCAACGGTAGGGGAACACAATGTAATTGATCCAACTTTGAGGCCTATGACAAGTGATTCTTAGATAAACTCTCTAATGGTCCACTTCCTCAAATTTGGTTCTCTAGGGTGAGGCATTTGGTCAACAACGTGAAAAGTCTAGGTGGATTCTAAGATTTGGAAACTTCTCTTTGTTTTTGAGGCCTATGACAAGTGATTCTTAGATAAACTCTTAAATGGTCCAAACAAATTCAAGGTTCTCTAGGGTGAATGCATTTGATTACCATCATCTCACCTAAAAGTCTAACATTCTAGAGCCGCATTGGAATCTTTCTTTGTTTTGAGTTCCTTCTTGAAATTAGGTCAACAATTCAATGCCACATCTAGAAAATATATTAAGAGGGGAATGCTCTAATTGATCCTACTTTGAGGCCTATGACAAGTGTTTCTTAGATAAACTCTCTAATGGTCCACTTCCTCAAATTTAGGTTCTCTAGGGTGAGGCATTTGATTCCACAACCGTGCAAAAAGTCTAGGTCGATTCTATAGCTGCATTGGAATCTTCTCTTTGTTTTGAGTTCTTGGCTGAAATTAGCGCCGTGATCGATCCGCAATGTTAAATCTAGAAACATATATCAACGGTGGGGAACGCAATGTAATTGATCCTACCATCATCTAACCTATCCACCCTAACATCCTATGTACCTTTCGTGTCGTTCCCCTTCTTGTTTTGCACGTAGGTCAACATGGAGATTTTCGATGGAATTCCAAGATTTCGCTCTAAACAAGTGCTACTTTGAGGCCTATGACAAGAGATTCTTAGATAAACTCTCTAATGGTCCACTTCCTCAAATTTAGGTTCTCTAGGGTGAGGCATTTGATTCCACAACCGCGAAAAAGTCTAGGTCGATTCTATAGCCGCATTGGAAACTTCTCTTTGTTTTGAGTTCATTTGAAATTAGCGCCGGCCGATCATAATGTCAAATCTAGAAACATATATCAACGGTAGGGGGCGCAATGTAATTGATCCTACCATCATCTCACCCTATCCACCCTAACATCCTATGTATCTTTAGGTGTGGATTTCTCCTTCTTGTTTAGGTTTGTAGGTCAACACGGGGATTTTGATGGAATTCCAAGATTTCGCTCTAAACAAGTGCTACTTTGAGGCATATGACAAGTGATTCTTAGATAAACTCTCTAATGGTCCACTTCCTCAAATTTAGGTTCTCTAGGGTGAGGCATTTGATTCCACAAACGAAAAAGTCTAGGTCGATTCTAGAGCGCATTGGAAACTTCTCTTTATTTTGAGTGAGTTGGCTGAAATTAGAAATTAGCGCCCGGCAATCCCTTAAAGCCACATCTAGAAACATATATTAACGGTAGGGGAACGCAATGTAATTGATCCTACTTTGAGGCCTATGACAAGTGATTCTTAGATAAACTCTCTAATGGTCCACTTCCTCAAATTTAGGTTCTCTAGGGTGAGGCATTTGATTCCACAACCGTGAAAAAGTCTAGGTCGATTCTATAGCCGCATTGGAAACTTCTCTTTGTTTTTTGAGTTCACGGCGAAATTAGCGCCCGCCGATCCGCAATGTTAAATCTAGAAACATATATCAACGGTAGGGGAACGCAATGTAATTGATCCTACCATCATCTCACCTATCCACCCCTAACATCCTATGTATCTTTCGGGTCGTTCTCCTTCTTGTTTTGGTTTTGTAGGTCAACATGGGGATTTTTCGATGGAATTCCAAGATTTCGCTCTAAACAAGTGCTACTTTGAGGCATATGACAAGTGATTCTTAGATAAACTCTCTAATGGTCCACTTCCTCAAATTTAGGTTCTCTAGGGTGAGGCATTTGATTCCACAAACGCGAAAAAGTCTAGGTCGATTCTAGAGCCGCATTGGAATCTTCTCTTTGTTTTTGAGTTTTTGAGATCCCAATGCCACATCTAGATACATATATTAACGATTTGGGAACGCAATGTAATTGATCCTACTTTGAGGCCTATGACAAGAGTGATTCTTAGATAAACTCTCTAATGGTCCACTTCCTCAAATTTAGGTTCTCTAGGGTGAGACAACAGTGAAAAAGTCTAGGTCGATTCTATAGCGCATTGGAATCTTCTCTTTTGTTTTGAGGCGAAATCAGCGCCCGGCCGATCGCAATGTCAAATCTAGAAACATATATTCCGCAATGTAATTGATCCTACTTTGAGGCCTATGACAAGTGATTCTTAGATAAACTCTCTAATGGTCCACTTCCTCAAATTTAGGTTCTCTAGGGTGAGGCATTTGATTCCACAACCGTGAAAAAAGTCTAGGTCGATTCTATAGCCGCATTGGAATCTTCTCTTTGTTTTGAGTTCGCTGAAATTAGGCGCGGCCGATCCGCAATGTCAAATCTAGAAACATATATCAACGGTAGGGGAATGCAATGTAATTGATCCTACCATCATCTAACCTATCCACCATAACATCCTATGTACCTTTCGTGTCGTTCCCCTTCTTGTTTGATGCGTAGGTCAACACGGAGATTTTGATGGATTTCCAAGATTTCGCTCTAAACCCAGTGCTACTTTGAGGCCTATGACAAGTGTTTCTTAGATAAACTCTCTAATGGTCCACTTCCTCAAATTTAGGTTCTCTAGGGTGAGGCATTTGATTCACAAACCGCGAAAAAAGTCTAGGTCGATTCTATAGCCGCATTGGAATCTTCTCTTTGTTTTGAGTTCGGCGAAATCGGCGCCGGCAGATCACAATGCCACATCTAGAAACATATATCAACGGTAGGGGAACACAATGTAATTGATCCTACTTTGAGGCCTATGACAAGTGATTCTTAGATAAACTCTCTAATGGTCCACTTCCTCAAATTTAGGTTCTCTAGGGTGAGGCATTTGATTCCACAGCCGTGAAAAAAAGTCTAGGTCGATTCTATAGCCGCATTGGAAACTTCTCTTTGTTTTGAGTTCGCTGAAATTAGCGCCCGGCCGATCCGCAATGTTAAATCTAGAAACATATATCAATGGTAGGGAATGCAATGTAATTGATCCTACCATCATCTCACCTATCCACCCTAACATCCCTATGTATCTTTCGTGTCGTTCTCCTTCTTGTTTTGATGCGTAGGTCAACATGGAGATTTTCGATGGAATTCCAAGATTTCGCTCTAAACCGGTGCTACTTTGAGGCCTATGACAAGTGTTTCTTAGATAAACTCTCTAATGGTCCACTTCCTCAAATTTAGGTTCTCTAGGGTGAGGCATTTGATTCCACAAGCGCAAAAAAAAGTCTAGGTCGATTCTATAGCCGCATTGGAATCTTCTCTTTGTTTTGAGTTCGCGCTGAAATCAGCGCCCGCAGATCCGCAATGTCAAATCTAGAAACATATATCAACGGTAGGGGGGAACGCAATGTAATTGATCCTACCATCATCTAACCTATCACCCTAATTCCTATGTACCTTTAATGGTCCACTTCCCCTTCTTGTTTTTAGGGTGAGGTCAACATGGAGATTTTCGATGGATTTCAAGATTTCGCTCTAAACAAGTGCTACTTTGAGGCCTATGACAAGAGATTCTTAGATAAACTCTCTAATGGTCCACTTCCTCAAATTTAGGTTCTCTAGGGTGAGGCATTTGATTCCTACAACCCTAACAAAAAGTCTAGGTCGATTCTATAGCCGCATTGGAAACTTCTCTTTGTTTTGAGTTCGCTCTAAATTAGTGCTACTTTGAGGCCAATGTCAAATCTAGTTTCATAGATAACATATATCAATGGTAGACTTCCGCAAATTTAATTTCTCTACCATCATCTCATTTATCCACCCTAACATCCTATGTATCTTTAGTATGGTTCTCCTTCTCTTTTTTTTTGTAGGTCAACACGGGGGATTTTTGATGGAATTCAAGATTTCGCTCTAAACAAGTGCTACTTTGAGGCATAGGACAAGTGATTCTTAGATAAACTCTCTAATGGTCCACTTCCTCAAATTTAGGTTCTCTAGGGTGAGGCATTTGATTCCACAAACCGAAAAAAGTCTAGGTCGATTCTAGAGCCGCATTGGAAACTTCTCTTTATTTTTTTGTTTCGCTGAAATTAGCGCCCAGCGATCCATAAATGCCACATCTAGAAACATATATTAACGGTAGGGGAACTAATGTAATTGATCCTACTTTGAGGCCTATGACAAGTGATTCTTAGATAAACTCTCTAATGGTCCACTTCCTCAAATTTAGGTTCTCTAGGGTGAGGCATTTG
Source organism: Hyparrhenia diplandra (assembly GCA_015847255.1). Classification (NCBI taxonomy): domain Eukaryota; kingdom Viridiplantae; phylum Streptophyta; class Magnoliopsida; order Poales; family Poaceae; genus Hyparrhenia; species Hyparrhenia diplandra. The sequence continues at coordinate 35,018 of JADLZK010000202.1, forward strand.
ATTCCACAACCGTGAAAAAGTCTAGGTCGATTCTATAGCCGCATTGGAAACTTCTCTTTGTTTTGAGTTCACGCTGAAATTAGCGCCCAGCCGATCCATAATGTTAAATCTAGAAACATATATCAACGGTAGGGGAACACTTAATGTAATTGATCCTACCATCATCTCACCTATCCACCCTAACATCCTATGTATCTTTTCGCGGTCGTTCTCCTTCTTGTTTTGGTTTGTAGGTCAACACGGGGGATTTTTCGATGGAATTCCAAGATTTCGCTCTAAACAAGTGCTACTTTGAGGCATATGACAAGTGATTCTTAGATAAACTCTCTAATGGTCCACTTCCTCAAATTTAGGTTCTCTAGGGTGAGGCATTTGATTCCACAAACTTGAAAAAGTCTAGGTCGATTCTAGAGCCGCATTGGAAACTTCTCTTTGTTTTGAGTTATTTGAAATTTGCGCGATCCGTCCAATGCCACATCTAGATACATATATTAACGATTTGGGAACGCATAATGTAATTGATCCTACTTTGAGGCCTATGACAAGTGATTCTTAGATAAACTCTCTAATGGTCCACTTCCTCAAATTTAGGTTCTCTAGGGTGAGGCATTTGCTTCCACAACCGTGAAAAAGTCTAGGTCGATTCTATAGCCGCATTGGAATCTTCTCTTTGTTTTGAGTTCGCGCTGAAATCAGCGCCAGCAGTCCGCAATGTCAAATCTAGAAACATATATTAACGGTAGGGGAACGCAATGTAATTGATCCTACTTTGAGGCCTATGACAAGTGATTCTTAGATAAACTCTCTAATGGTCCACTTCCTCAAATTTAGGTTCTCTAGGGTGAGGCATTTGATTCCACAACCGTGAAAAAGTCTAGGTCGATTCTATAGCCGCATTGGAATCTTCTCTTTGTTTTGAGTTCGCGCTGAAATCAGCGCCCGGCCGATCCGCAATGTCAAATCTAGAAACATATATCAACGGTAGGGGAACGCAATGTAATTGATCCTACCATCATCTAACCTATCCACCATAACTTCTTATGTACCTTTCGTGTCGTTCCCCTTCTTGTTTCGATGCGTAGGTCAACAGGGAGATTTTCGATGGATTTCCAAGATTTCGCTCTAAACCGGTGCTACTTTGAGGCCTATGACAAGTGTTTCTTAGATAAACTCTCTAATGGTCCACTTCCTCAAATTTAGGTTCTCTAGGGTGAGGCATTTGATTCCACAACCGCGAAAAAAGTCTAGGTCGATTCTATAGCCGCATTGGAATCTTCTCTTTGTTTTGAGTTATTTGGCTGAAATCGGCGCGGTGATCCGCAATGCCACATCTAGAAACATATATCACGGTAGGGAACACAATGTAATTGATCCTACTTTGAGGCCTATGACAAGTGATTCTTAGATAAACTCTCTAATGGTCCACTTCCTCAAATTTAGGTTCTCTAGGGTGAGGCATTTGATTCCACAACCGTGAAAAAGTCTAGGTCGATTCTATAGCCGCATTGGAAACTTCTCTTTGTTTTGAGTTCGCGGCGAAATTAGCGCCCGGCGATCCGCAATGTTAAATCTAGAAACATATATCAATGGTAGGGGAACATAATGTAATTGATCCTACCATCATCTCACCTATCCACCCCTAACATCCTCATTATCTTTTCGTGTGGATTCTCCTTCTTGTTTTTCGATGCGTAGGTCAACACGGAGATTTTCGATAGAATTCCAAGATTTGCTCTAAACCGAGTGCAACTTTGAGGCCTATGACAAGTGTTTCTTAGATAAACTCTCTAATGGTCCACTTCCTCAAATTTAGGTTCTCTAGGGTGAGGCATTTGATTCCACAACCGCAAAAAGTCTAGGTCGATTCTATAGCCGCATTGGAATCTTCTCTTTGTTTTGAGTTCTTGTTGAAATCAGCGCCGGCCGATCCGCAATGTCAAATCTAGAAACATATATATCAACGGTAGGGAACGCAATGTAATTGATCCTACCATCATCTAACCTATCACCCTAACTTCCTATGTACCTTTCGTGTCGTTCCCCTTCTTGTTTTGGTACGTAGGTCAACATGGAGATTTTCGATGGATTTCCAAGATTTCGCTCTAAACAAGTGCTACTTTGAGGCCTATGACAAGAGATTCTTAGATAAACTCTCTAATGGTCCACTTCCTCAAATTTAGGTTCTCTAGGGTGAGGCATTTGATTCCACAACCGCGAAAAAGTCTAGGTCGATTCTATAGCGCATTGGAAACTTCTCTTTGTTTTGAGTTCGCATTTGAAATTAGCGCCCGGCCGATCCGCAATGTCAAATCTAGAAACATATATCAGCGGTAGGGGAACGCAATGTAATTGATCCTACCATCATCTCACCTATCCACCCTAACATCCTATGTATCTTTTAGGTGTCGTTCTCCTTCTTGTTTCGGGTTTGTAGGTCAACACGGGGGATTTTTGATGGAATTCCAAGATCGCTCTAAACAAGTGCTACTTTGAGGCATATGACAAGTGATTCTTAGATAAACTCTCTAATGGTCCACTTCCTCAAATTTAGGTTCTCTAGGGTGAGGCATTTGATTCCACAACCGTGAAAAAGTCTAGGTCGATTCTATAGCGCATTGGAATCTTCTCTTTGTTTTGAGTTGAAATAAAGCGCCCGACGATCCGCAATGTCAAATCTAGAAACATATATCAACGGTAGGGAGCGCAATGTAATTGATCCTACCATCATCTAACCTATCCACCATAACTTCTTATGTACCTTTCGTGTCGTTCCCCTTCTTGTTTGATGCGTAGGTCAACACGGAGATTTTCGATGGATTTCCAAGATTTCGCTCTAAACCCGGTGCTACTTTGAGGCCTATGACAAGTGTTTCTTAGATAAACTCTCTAATGGTCCACTTCCTCAAATTTAGGTTCTCTAGGGTGAGGCATTTGATTCCACAACCGCGAAAAAGTCTAGGTCGATTCTATAGCCGCATTGGAATCTTCTCTTTTGTTTTGAGTTTTGAAATCGGCGCCCCGATCGCAATGCCACATCTAGAAACATATATCAACGGTAGGGAACACAATGTAATTGATCCTACTTTGAGGCCTATGACAAGTGATTCTTAGATAAACTCTCTAATGGTCCACTTCCTCAAATTTAGGTTCTCTAGGGTGAGGCATTTGATTCCACAACCGTGAAAAAGTCTAGGTCGATTCTATAGCCGCATTGGAAACTTCTCTTTTGTTTTGAGTTCGCTGAAATTAGCGCCCCGTGATCCGCAATGTTAAATCTAGAAACATATATCAATGGTAGGGGAACGCAATGTAATTGATCCTACCATCATCTCACCTATCCACCCTAACATCCTACGTATCTTTTCGTGTCGTTCTCCTTCTTGTTTGATGCACGTAGGTCAACACGGAGATTTTCGATAGAATTCCAAGATTTCGCTCTAAACCAGTGCAACTTTGAGGCCTATGACAAGTGTTTCTTAGATAAACTCTCTAATGGTCCACTTCCTCAAATTTAGGTTCTCTAGGGTGAGGCATTTGATTCCACAACTGCAAAAAAGTCTAGGTCGATTCTATAGCCGCATTGGAATCTTCTCTTTGTTTTGAGTTTCGTTTGAAATCAGCGCCGGCCGATCCGCAATGTCAAATCTAGAAACATATATCAACGGTAGGGGAGCGCAATGTAATTGATCCTACCATCATCTAACCTATCACCCTAACTTCCTATGTACCTTTAGGTGTCGTTTCCCCTTCTTGTTTTTGGTACGTAGGTCAACATGGAGATTTTGATGGATTTCCAAGATTTCGCTCTAAACAAGTGCTACTTTGAGGCCTATGACAAGAGATTCTTAGATAAACTCTCTAATGGTCCACTTCCTCAAATTTAGGTTCTCTAGGGTGAGGCATTTGATTCCACAACCGAAAAAAAGTCTAGGTCGATTCTATAGCCGCATTGGAAACTTCTCTTTGTTTTGAGTTCGCTACTGAAATTAGCGCCAACGATCATAATGTCAAATCTAGAAACATATATCAACGGTAGGGGGAACGCAATGTAATTGATCCTACCATCATCTCACCTATCCACCCTAACATCCTATGTATCTTTTCGTGTCGTTCTCCTTCTTGTTTCGGTTTGTAGGTCAACACGGGGATTTTTGATGGAATTCCAAGATTTCGCTCTAAACAAGTGCTACTTTGAGGCATATGACAAGTGATTCTTAGATAAACTCTCTAATGGTCCACTTCCTCAAATTTAGGTTCTCTAGGGTGAGGCATTTGATTCCACAAACGCGAAAAAGTCTAGGTCGATTCTAGAGCCGCATTGGAAACTTCTCTTTGTTTTGAGTTTTTGAAATTAGCGCCCGGCCGATCCGCAAAGCCACATCTAGATACGTATATTAACGGTAGGGAGCGCCAATGTAATTGATCCTACTTTGAGGCCTATGACAAGTGATTCTTAGATAAACTCTCTAATGGTCCACTTCCTCAAATTTAGGTTCTCTAGGGTGAGGCATTTGATTCCACAACCGTGAAAAAGTCTAGGTCGATTCTATAGCCGCATTGGAAACTTCTCTTTGTTTTGAGTTCACGCTGAAATTAGCGCCCGGCCGATCGCAATGTTAAATCTAGAAACATATATCAACGGTAGGGGGGCGCAATGTAATTGATCCTACCATCATCTCACCTATCCACCCTAACATCCTATGTATCTTTCGTGTCGTTCTCCTTCTTGTTTTAGGTTTGTAGGTCAACACGGGGGATTTTCGATGGAATTCCAAGATTTCGCTCTAAACAAGTGCTACTTTTGAGGCATATGACAAGTGATTCTTAGATAAACTCTCTAATGGTCCACTTCCTCAAATTTAGGTTCTCTAGGGTGAGGCATTTGATTCCACAAAGCGAAAAAAGTCTAGGTCGATTCTAGAGCCGCATTGGAAACTTCTCTTTGTTTTGAGTTCGCTGAAATTAGCGCCCGGCCGATCCGCAATGCCACATCTAGATACATATATTAACGATTTGGGAGCGCAATGTAATTGATCCTACTTTGAGGCCTATGACAAGTGATTCTTAGATAAACTCTCTAATGGTCCACTTCCTCAAATTTAGGTTCTCTAGGGTGAGGCATTTGCTTCCACAACCGTGAAAAAGTCTAGGTCGATTCTATAGCCGCATTGGAATCTTCTCTTTGTTTTGAGTTCGCTGAAATCAGCGCCGTGATCCGCAATGTCAAATCTAGAAACATATATTAACGGTAGGGGAGCATAATGTAATTGATCCTACTTTGAGGCCTATGACAAGTGATTCTTAGATAAACTCTCTAATGGTCCACTTCCTCAAATTTAGGTTCTCTAGGGTGAGGCATTTGATTCCACAACCGTGAAAAAGTCTAGGTCGATTCTATAGCCGCATTGGAATCTTCTCTTTGTTTTGAGTTTGAAATCAGCGCCGCCGATCCGCAATGTCAAATCTAGAAACATATATCAACGGTAGGGGGAACGCAATGTAATTGATCCTACCATCATCTAACCTATCCACCATAACTTCTTATGTACCTTTCGTGTCGTTCCCCTTCTTGTTTTGATGCGTAGGTCAACACGGAGATTTTTCGATGGATTTCCAAGATTTCGCTCTAAACAAGTGCTACTTTGAGGCCTATGACAAGAGATTCTTAGATAAACTCTCTAATGGTCCACTTCCTCAAATTTAGGTTCTCTAGGGTGTGGCATTTGATTCCACAACCGCAAAAAGTCTAGGTCGGTTCTATAGCCGCATTGGAAACTTCTCTTTGTTTTGAGTTATTTGAAATTAGCGCCGGCCGATCCGCAATGTCAAATCTAGAAACATATATCAACGGTAGGGGCGCGCAATGTAATTGATCCTACCATCATCTCACCTATCCACCCTAACATCCTATGTATCTTTCGTGTCGTTCTCCTTCTTGTTTGATGCATTAGGTCAACACGAGGGGATTTTCGATGGAATTCCAAGATTTCGCTCTAAACAAGTGCTACTTTGAGGCATATGACAAGTGATTCTTAGATAAACTCTCTAATGGTCCACTTCCTCAAATTTAGGTTCTCTAGGGTGAGGCATTTGATTCCACAACCGCCTTGAAAAGTCTAGGTCGATTCTAGAGCCGCATTTGAAACTTCTCTTTGTTTTGAGTTCGTGCTTGAAATTAGCGCCCGGCGATCCGCAATGCCACATCTAGAAACATATACTAACGATAGGGCAACGCAATGTAATTGATCTTTCCGTCATCTAACCTATCCACCCTAACTTCCTATTTACCTTTCATGTCGTTTCGCCTTCTTGTTGCGATGCGTAGGTCAACACGGAGATTTTCGATGGAATTCCAAGATTTCGCTCTAAACCCCGGTGCTACTTTGAGGCCTATGACAAGTGTTTCTTAGATAAACTCTCTAATGGTCCACTTCCTCAAATTTAGGTTCTCTAGGGTGAGGCATTTGATTCCACAACCGCGAAGCAGTCTAGGTCGATTCTAGAGCCGCATTGGAAACTTCTTTTTTTTTTTTTTTGAGTTCGCTGAAATTAGCGCCCGGCGATCCGCAATGCCACATCTAGAAACATATATTAACGGTAGGGGAGCGCAATGTAATTGATCCTACTTTGAGGCCTATGACAAGTGATTCTTAGATAAACTCTCTAATGGTCCACTTCCTCAAATTTAGGTTCTCTAGGGTGAGGCATTTGATTCCACAACCGTGAAAAAGTTTAGGTCGATTCTATTGCCGCATTGGAAACTTCTCTTTGTTTTGAGTTCGCTGATTTAGCGCCCGGCCGATCCGCAATGTTAAATCTAGAAACATATATCAACTGTAGGGGAACACAATGTAATTGATCCTACCATCATCTCACCTATCCACCCTAACATCCTATGTATCTTTAGGTAATCGTTCTCCTTGTTTGAGACGTAGGTCAACACGGGGATTTTCGATGGAATTCCAAGATTTCGCTCTAAACAAGTGCTACTTTGAGGCCTATGACAAGTGATTCTTAGACAAACTCTCTAATGGTCCACTTCCTCAAATTTAGGTTCTCTAGGGTGAGGCATTTGATTCCACAACCTTGAAAAAAGTCTAGGTCGATTCTAGAGCCGCATTGGAAACTTCTCCTTGTTTTGAGTTCGCTGAAATTCAGCGCCCGGCGATCCGCAATGCCACATCTAGAAACATATATTAACGGTAGGGGAACACAATGTAATTGATCCTACTCGAGGCCTATGACAAGTGATTCTTAGATAAACTCTCTAATGGTCCACTTCTTCAAATTTAGGTTATCTAGGGTGAGGCATTTGATTCCACAACCTTGAAAAAGTTTAGGTCGATTCTATGGCGGATTGGAAACTTCTCTTTGTTTTGAGTTCGCCACTGAAATTAGCGCCCCCGATGCAATGTCACATCTAGAAACATATATTAACGGTAGGGAAGCGCAATGTAATTGATCCTACCATCATCTAACTATCGCGCTAACTTCCTATGTACCTTTAGGTGTCGATTCCCCCTTCTTGTTTGATGCGTAGGTCAACACGGAGATTTTCGATGGAATTCCAAGATTTTTTGTAAACAAGTGCTACTTTGAGGCCTATGACAAGCCATTCTTAGAAAAAGCTGTCTAATCGTCCACTTCTTCAAATTTAGGTTATCTAGGGTGAGGCATTTGATTCCACAACCGCAAAAAAATTCTAGGTCGATTCTATAGCGGATTGGAAACTTCTCTTTGTTTTGAGTTCGTCTTTGAAATCAGCGCCAGCCGATCCATAATGTCACATCTAGAAACATATATATTACGGTAGGGGAACACAATGTAATTGATCCTACCATCATCTAACCTATCCACCCTAACTTCCTATGTACCTTTCTTGTCGTTCCCCTACTTGTTTACGTACATAGGTCAAACTGAGATTTTTATGGAATTCCAAGATTTCGCTCTAAACTAGTGGGTGCACGAAGACGCCATGACTAGCAAGATGGTGATCTTTCGACTCCATGGTGGTCGACCCGACGGAAGACATCCGGTTTGGAATGCAAGTGCGGAACAACGGCGCCTTCCTCGGCGTCGACAACCCTTTCGCCGGCTCGAGATCAATCTGCGTAGGCGCTCGCTTTCGCCCACCGCGCCGCGCCGGCTCCAGCTGCGGAGGCGGGACCGCTTAGGCTCCGATCCGGCTCACCCACCCGTTCGTGCCGTACACATGGCGCTTCGTCCACGACGTCGACAACCTGCTTGGGGACTTCGACATGCTCGCAATCGGTATGGGTGAATCTCTCCCTTTGGTTGACTCGGCTAGATCGTTTCTGCCCACGGGGACAACCTCGACAACAACGTGGGCAACTGGCGCACCTTCGAGGAGAAAGCGGATCTGGTCGGGGACTACGCTCCCCTTGGCCGGGGTTTGATCGTCACGGCTACTCCGAAGGGAAGGCGGGTCATCCACTTTTGACCACCACCGGCCGCCCGAAGTAGGCGGCTGAGTTATGGGGCCTGGTCGGTCGCCGGGACCCACGACTTCGTCGATGCTCCGACATATCGCGAGGGCGCTCGTCCTCGACCGGCAACGCCAGATCTGCATGGCGGACTCTCCCCGATCATCGAGGGGAGGGGGAGGCCACGGAACGGGGCGGCCGCCTTTGCATCTCTCACCCCGTCGAGATCACCACCACTCTCCTCAGTGTCGGTCGAGATGGATCTCGGCTACGATTCTCCATTGTTCGACCGGGGTAACGCTCCAGGGGAGGCGTATAGCGAGAGGATCTTTGTCGTCGGCGATGACTCGGTGGCCCCGAGCGGGAAACCGACCGCCTTGCACCGCTCGGGAGGAGCACTGCGCGCCCGGCCGGCGCCGTCGTCGACGGGCGGAACGGGATCGAGCAAAGCGCCGCGGTATCGCCGCCCGGGCGATCAAGCCCGGCCGGCGGCGGCGGGGGCCTCGGGCGGCCGCGGGCTGGGGACTCTCCGGAACGATGGCACGGTTCGACACCGTCGATGGCGTCCCGGTGCACAAAAGCGCCGGAGGAGCGAGAACATCGCCACGGCCACGGCTCCCTGTTACTACGGGACAACCCCAACGTGAGGCGAGCTTCATGGTTACATCTGCGCCACTCATGCTCGACTCAACTCCGTGGAGAGCTCATCTGGGTCTTCCGCCGTCGGAACCATCGGAGGAACCGGGCCGGCGAGAGGTGAGGAGGAAGCATCATCCATGCCGCGGGGAGGGAATCAATCCCAACACCGCGATGTGAATGCCCGGCGCGGGAGGTGGAGCTACACCCGAGGGTCGAGGCGGGATCCATGGGGGTCGACGGTCGGGAGCACGGGGCTGGGCGCGGTGCACCGGCCGGTGTGGCGTGGGTGGGCAATCCCGGCGTCCGCCGGGGAAGCAAACCGGCATCCCGGGACCTTCGCGGCGGTGCATCGACCTTGCGTGGCGCGGATTACCGCATCACCGCGAGCAGCAGGCCCGCGCGACGGCGAATCCAGCGGCGTGAGGAGTACAACATCATGCGGGGAACCCGATTGGGAACCTTACCGTCACTACCATTCGCCCTACACAGGACCTCAGACGAGTTCGGTGGCCCTTGGGCTTTAAGGGCACCAACGCTCTCTCAAGTACTCCGACGATCGGGACCCGGCGGCTGGGTCATGCTCTACGAGATTGCGATAAGTCTTTGCCGGAGGGGAGGGACGTCATGGCCAACTACTTCCCGGTCGGTATCGACCAGCGTATCGATGGCTCTGGCTCTTCTGAAGGAAGGCTGCGCACATGGAATGAGGTCAAGGAGATCTTCCTCGGCACGTACAAATCCACGTGCAAGCGGTCGGGGGCAGTACGACTGGAAGCGATTGCGGCCGCCGCAACGAGCCTCTCAGGGAATCTTGTAACACCCTATTTTTAATCATGTCATTAGCATCTGCATTTCATGGGCATAATCATCACTTAGTTACATGCAATCATGCACATGAAATGATAAGGATCAATTGCTTGTTTAAATTGTTTCAAAGTTGCTTGTTATGCTTTGCCTCGTCATTTCATGTATGAAATGTTTGCAAAATTAGATGTTTATTCTTTATTTATTCTTAGTGATGTTTATGGGAGATGTTAGAGCATACTTCATGTGGGTCATGTTCTCTAATTGTGTTTGGTTTGAATAGTTTGACTTCGTTTGACCTGTTTGACTTGGAAAGCAATTTACCTTATTTTGTTCGAAAGTCCTAGCTAGAGGTTTTGCATGTGGGTGCTCCTTGAATAGAATGTGTAGCTATTTTCGTGTAGAACAAAAGATGTCACAGGCGGTTGCATGATAATGGCGGATCATGTTGAAAAATCCGAAGTTTGTTTGTTTTGGAGGCAATTTAGGGTTTACTTTGACCCGGAATAGTTTACCTTTGATTTGCTCATAGTTTCCAATCCGAACCGATTTAGGAAAAAGTTTCTATTCGTGAAACGCTCGAATTTTGAGAGGATCATTTTGTTCAATTAGAGTTTTTCGCTAATTCTGCACGGATCTTGGCCGCCGCGGGCGAGCAGTTTGGATTAGGGTTTAACTTGATCTTTAGTGGCGCATGAACTTTTCCCGTCTCTGTTGGCCGGGCGGCCACATTGTCGCGATGCGCGCCGCCCATGTGCCGCGTGTGGCGCTCCTCCGCCTCCTCCTGCCACGCCCACGCCTCCAAGAGGGACCGTTCTTTGCCACGAGATATCCTTCTTTGAAGTTGTCCTATCCTATTTAGGAGTCTAGGTTAACTAAATGCTCGGTTATGATGATTGCGATGCTTGTGATTTCCGGTCACTTGTGAGGATTGTTGTTGGGTTAATCACGTTGGTGGTTAACAAGAAGCTGCTTTGAGAACTTGGTTAATAAAACATGTCTAGATTGGATGGATATTGTGGTCTTCCATCGATTGATTAAGGACTAATCTCTTTGTCGGAAGCTTGGTCGGAAGTTGAGCGTACTGTTCATATAGTAGGCTCCATTTGGGTCGTGAGCCCTGGCTCGTGAGAATGCTAGGGGCCGGTACTTGTGCGCTTAACGTCCCTCCTTGGCGTGGTCGGTTGGGTTTGATCGGGCGCAAGAAGGGGCGAAGCGTCGTTTTCGTTGCTGCTCACTTGGTGGCTCGAGAGGAGGGGGTTGCCGGCGGTCAGGAGACTTTACGTCCCCTAACGTCTTGGGAGTGATTAGGTGCCGTAGCGCGGGTAGGCCCTAGTTTATGACGGGGGTATTCGCCCGGTGGTTTGCAATCGATTCGAATCGCCATCTCTCTGGGCCGGTGAGAACCCATACGTCTCGGCGCCACTTGTAGTCTTAATATCACAATAATGGTTATTCTTGTTCATTTGCGATGTTAAAATGTTGACCAAGTTACTTATCTTTGTTATTTATATATCGGTGAGCATATGTTTTAATCTTGACTATACGAGGACTTATGGTTTATGTAAATAATAACAACCTTTTAACTTGGAAGAACTGAGTAGTATGTGTAGGCGCATTAATCAACTTTATTTCTGAAAATAAATGTGAGTCGGCCCGACTCTAGATAAAGCCAAGCATACTCCTTGGGGTCTTTCCCTTATTTTACGGTTTTAGGCGGGTAAGTCTTGCGGGTACAATTGAGTACTCACGGGTTAATTCTCGATGTTGCGGGTGATCCGTCTAGCATGAGTTGATCCGGTTGTGATGTGCGTGCTTGAAGAATAATGCCTATGGCATGGCGGTCTCCATATCTCCCTGTCTCTTGCTATTACGGGGGTGACATTATGTTGGCACTATCATATTTTATTTCCGTTGTACAATTATTTTGCTTTGAAAGCTATTGCTTCCGCACTCTGAATTATTTTTGAAATAAAGGTGTACATCTTTCTCGATTAATATATATTAAATTTGTTTTTGAGTTACTGCGGGTTTTAACTGCGAGCTCAACGATCTGTTGTATTGTTGATGAGTTTGAAATCACTCGAGATTTCGGAATACCGGGTTTATATGGACTCAAGTGTAGGCTGCGTTGCTTGGTAATTGCGAATTATACTTGATTTCTTATAAATTTGGTCGGCTCATCACGGTGGCATCGAGCTTAGTGCCGTACTTAACAATCCGATCTGGTATTAAGATTAAAATGAACCACTAATCTTTTGCGAAAGAAAATCTTTTCAGCGGTGCGAGTAAAAGTTTGCGAAAATTAATAGTGGGTCATACCCTTATGCCCAATTAAGGGACGGTCGGTGGCTTTCTTGACTTGGGATGGGTTTATGCATCATATTTTGTTGTTTGTGCTTGGTTGCCGTGCGGCCGATGGTATGGGGGCTACTCACTTGAGTAGTCATGAATGGATCGAAATACCTCTACGCCCGGGTAAATGATGTTCCATGCCTCGCCCAAGGTAAGATATGAGCTATGAGAGCATGATCGGACAAGCTGCCGGTCTAGGGGGTAAAAATAAAATGTTTTGAGAGCTCCGTGGTCGGGTAGTGCCCCTGTAGACTTGTGTATGGGTACACGGGTGTCTTTGGAGTGTAAAATGTGTTTTTCCGCAAGGTATGCGATGCCGTCGGGTGGACTGATGAAAGCGGTATATGCAATTTAAATTCATGCATTGCATAAATATACTATGGGCTGAAATGAAAGCTGCGGGTACACTAACAACCGGATCGTGTAGATCGACTAGTTGCGGATTTATTTTTCTTTTGAGAGAACGTAGATGTGCCACCATTTATACGAGTAGTATCTTATCTTTCCTATCTACGTGGGGCGTAAGATACGCTCATGCATCATGTCATTCATGCATCCGCATCAATAAAATGAAATAAAAGTATTTCTTTTCTTATCCTTACTTCCGTCTATCCCCTTAGTGAGTACTCGTCCCGTTTGTGAAGCGGCCCATCTCGTTCTCAATCTCACACAATCTCCCAAATCTGGCTACAAATGGCTTCCGCATGCAAGACCTACAGTACTACCATTGGAGACAAGTTGTTTCGTATACCCACGGTGTTGTAGGTGTTTAACCAGACGGACAGTATAGAGATCCTAAAACCATAGGTGACCGCACCCTAGGCAGACCGAATTATCACTAGAATTAATCTTTCCACTTGTGCCCTACCTTATAGTTCGGTTTGAAGAAGTTGGATCATCACCAAATACGAGCCGTCACTTGAAGAGGTTACCACTTGATCTGCTGCAGTTCGTGTCCTAATAAGTTGGATGGTGGAACACCCAATGCCTTGCTAGAAATAGCTACTTTCTATTTTCCTAGAGCGGACTGTTGTTCGCCACTTGCCATGAGAAGAAGATGTTGAAGGCGTATAACCCCAATCTGCAGAAGTTAGAGGTGAAGCTCAGTTTGGAGATGACAGCGACAAGGGCGTTAGAAATGCCCCATTGTCGCCCCGAGTTTCATCGCTGCCATTCATCTCTTTTGATTACGCTAGATATTAGCTAGTATGCCCTATTGTAGGAGATATGAGTTTATCATCAGTCGCTAGATACCTACTCCTACCCTTAGTATCCCTATTTGGGCAAGAGATTATCAACATGAAGACCTTGAAGTAACTAGACTCTGAGATGTAAATTGAGCCTCTAAAGAATTTAACGGAAGAGTTCTAACTTGGTGAAGCAATGTGCGCAATTTCGATATTATGGTCATGGTGACTATATCGAACCTTGGATTACGCGTACATTGGATGGAGAAGTTGATTTGCTACATAATCCGTATTAACCATGATTATTGCGATGATGGGTGTGATGCCATTGGATTTATGGTTTGTATTTGTTGAATGAATTTATTATCGCAATAAATTCTGCGTAACTTTAAATTCAATGCATTTACACTATGTCAACATCATCGAGAATTATTATTGGTTGGACTATGCGGATGGTTCAAACACGCTCAGTCTTTGGAGGAGCAACCCACCACCACCACCACCTCTGTCAACCGAGGAGCGGTTCTTTAACGAGTTTTACGGGCGAGTTGCGCAACATCTCACGCAACCTTTGCACGGGGTGGAGGAAATCGAGACAATAATGCGAGAAAGATAGGCTCGGTTATACAAGAAATTTAAGACCAGCGATCCACCTAAGTTCACACGGTCGAGTGAACCAAACAAAGGCGAAGAATGGATGGTTTCAGTTGAGGGGAAAAGTTCAGATTGTTGAAATTGGGCGAGGTGCGAAGGCTGATTTTGCCGCTCATTTGCTTGAGGGACCAGCAGGAATTTGGTGGAGAAATCATCGTGCCACCTACCCGGCTAATACCTCTATTACGGGATATGTTCACGGCGACTTTCCGTGAAGCTTATATTCACCCTAGTGTAATTGCCAAGAAGTTGGGTGAATTTATCAAGCTCAACCAAGATGACAAGACCATCACTAAATACCTTGAAGATTTCAACCGTTTGTCTGGTATGCACCGGATATGGTGGACACGGAAGAGAAGAAGATAGCAAGTTTTAGAAGAGGGCTTAATGCAAAGATGCGAGAAGACCATTGGAGCCCGTTCGGGGAAGGACTTCAATGAGTTCGTCAATATTTGCTTGTTGCGGGGAGAAGAGCAACAATGTATATCTTTGCTACCAAGAACAAGAAGAGACCAATTGAGTCGGCTCGAGGGCGAGAACAAGGTTCGATTTTTAATCATCAGGCTACCACCAACCTGATGCCCCACTTTGTAAGAGGAACCGCAGTTTGAGAATCCTCGTTCTGAGGCGCTTATGTTACACACCTTTCTACGAGGATAGGTGTATTGATAGTACTTCTACCCTCAAAAAGTGTTATAATTGTGGGACACTAGGACACTTTTCTAGGTTTTGCCCACAACCCAAGAGTAACCAACCCTACAGGCAGAAGATTGGACAAGTGCACTCCACCAACTTTGAAGAGAGTCCAGAAGGAGAGTCTGTAACTGCTGGTACTTGCCTAGTCAACAATCACAATGCAGTTGTATTGTTTGACTCTGGATCGTCTCATTCTTTTATGAGCGAAGCTTTTGCCCAAGAACATAAGGAGAATATATCGATTTGGGTTATGGTTATCGCATTAGCTCGGCGAGGGGCGATCAACTCACCGGGGAAGTTGTCGAAATGTGAAGATCAAAGTTGGGGATTTAGAGATTGTCACCTCAATGATAGTATTGCGGGGCTATGTTTGGATGCTATTTTGGGAATGAATTGGATGAAGACATGGGGAGTAATTATAGACACCCTGAATAGGGTCATCCTTACGAAAGATCCCGTGATGGAGAAGAACATCAGATAATTCTTCCCCAAACACCTAATTTAAATCGTGTCTCAGCTGCTCTACAAGTTACTAGCATCTCGGATATACCAGTGGTATGCGAGTTTCCTGATGTTTTTCCAGAAGACTTGCCAGGTTTACCACCAGATAGAGATGTAGAGTTTGCCATAGAGCTTTTACCAGGAACATTACCTATATCAAGAAGACCCTATAGGATGCCGCCCCATGAGTTAGCCGAGTTGAAAGTTCAAATTCAAGAGTTGTTGGATAAAGGTTTGATTAGACCAAGTTCATCACCATGGGGATGTCGTGCTCTTTTTGTGAAGAAGAAGGACCAATCTTTGAGAATGTGTGTGGATTACCGACCACTCAATGCGGTGACAGTCAAGAACAAGTACCCTTTGCCACGCATTGACATTCTCTTTGATCAGTTGTCCAAGGCCAAGGTTTTCTCCAAGATCGATCTTCGTTCGGGTTATCATCAAATCAAGATCAGGCCACAAGATATCCCAAAGACTGCTTTCTCGACCAAATATGGGTTGTATGAGTATCTTGTCATGTCTTTCGGCTTGACAAATGCCCCAGCTCATTTTATGTGCCTAATGAATTCGGTATTCATGCCCGAGTTAGACAAATTCATGGTCGTGTTTATCGATGATATTTTGGTATACTCAATGAATGAAGAAGACCATGCAGCGCATCTCAGAATTGTGTTAGCCAGGCTCAGAGAGCACAAACTTTATGCTAAGTTTAGCAAATGCGAGTTTTGGCTAAAGAAGGTGCAATTTCTTGGACATGTACTATCAGAAGATGGAATCTCAGTGGATCCAGGTAAAGTTCAAGAAGTCATGGATTGGAAGGCGCCGACCTCATTGAGAGATTCAAAGTTTTCTTGGTTTAGCCAGGGTATTATCGTCGATTCATACCGACTTTTCTAAGATCGCCAAACCCACGACAAGGTTATTGCAAAAGGATGAGAAGTTTGTGTGGACAGGAGTGTGAGGCGACTTTCCATACATTACGAGTTGTTAACAACCGCTCGGTGCTTGCACAACCGGATATAGAGAAACCTTTTGATGTGTTTTGCGATGCATGTGGTGCAGGCCTAGGATGTGTACTCATGCAAGAAGGAAGAGTGATTGCTTATGCATCACGCCCGATTCACATAAACACGAAGTAAATTATTCCACACATGATTTGGAGTTAGCGACCGTGGTGCATGCCCCGAAGATTTGGTGTCACTATTTGCTTGGAAATGTGTGCCATATTTACACGGATGATAAGAGTCTGAAATATATCTTCACACAAGATCAGTTGAATATGAGACAAAGAAGATGACTGGAGTTGATTAAGGATTATAATTTGGAGGTACATCACCATCCGGGCAAGGCGAATGTCGTTGCAAACGCCTTGAGCCGGAAGGCACATTGTCTTGTTGATCAACCATTGTCGGAAGAAAAGTTTAGTCTAATGCACCCCCAGGTCTTGTATAATATCCAGTGCTACGCTCTCACGGAAGAAAGGGTAATCAAAGGGCAACAATCGGATAAAGGTATCTCCTTCATCAAGAAGAAACTTGAGAAAGAACCAAGTGGACATTTTAGAGTCGATGAGAATGACGTTCTGTGGTATGACAATCGTCTTGTTGTACCCAAGGATAAAGAACTTAGAGACCACATCTTGACTGGGGCACATTCTTCTACCTTATCAAACCATCCAGGTAGCAACAAGATGTACAAAGATTTGAGATCACGTTTTTGGTGGACCAAGATGAGGAAAGAGATTGCAGCTCATGTAGCCAAGTGCGATAATTGTTGTAGAGTCAAGGACATTCACATGAAAACCCTTTGGATTGCAACAACCAATGCCTACCTCGATTGGAAATGGGATAACATCACTATGGATCTC
Source organism: Hyparrhenia diplandra (assembly GCA_015847255.1). Taxonomy (NCBI): domain Eukaryota; kingdom Viridiplantae; phylum Streptophyta; class Magnoliopsida; order Poales; family Poaceae; genus Hyparrhenia; species Hyparrhenia diplandra. The sequence continues at coordinate 52,165 of JADLZK010000202.1, forward strand.
ATTGTTGGACTTCCACGTACCCGCGAGGGGTTTGATGCTATTTGGGTAATTGTGGATAGACTAACCAAGGTAGCACATTTCATTCGATTGAGCGTTAGGTATGAACCACACCCGAGACCTTGAGATCTACATTTCTCAAATAGTTAAATGCGCATGGAGTACCCAAAAATATAGTGTACGATCGAGGGATCGAAATGGGCCGATAGATTTTGGGAATGTTTACAAAAAGCCTTAGACACCAAGCTGCCGTAACTTCGGCATACCACCGCAACCAAGCTGGACAAAGCGAGCGGGTGAATCGGATCTTAGAAGATATGTTGAGAGATTGTGTTTTATACGCTAAGGGCCCATGGGATAAATGGTTACCATTTGCGAGTTCTCCTACAATAAGCGGTTATCAAGCAAGTATCAAGATGGCACCCTTTGAGGCTTTGTGCGGAAGAAAGTGTAGAACACCTCGGAATTGGGTAGAGGCGGAGATAGAACCTACGCCGGCATTGACTTTGTTGATGAAGCGAGTAAGAAGGTTAGGACGAGTGCAACAACATCTAGTCACCGCTCAAGCCGCGAGAAAAGCTATGCTAATAAAAGCGTAGTAAACCTTTGACATTTGAGTTGGTGATTATATGTATCTTAAGGTGTCTCCAATGAAGAGAGCACAACACTTTGGAATTAAAAGGAAGTTAGCACCTAGATTCGTAGGTCCTTATTATATTATTGCCAAAAAGGGAAAAGTGGCCTACGATTCTGACTACGATGAGTTGAGATCAGTCTTCAATGTCTTTTATGTATCAGTTGAAGAAATGTTTGAGAGTGCACGAAGAGCGCATTCGGTCGGAAATCTTTGAAGTTGACACCGACGACTTATTTTGAGCGGCCGGTTCAAATATTGGATACTAAAGAAAGAACAACTCGTAACAAGATAGTGAAGCTATACAAGATCTTATGGAGCAATCATGGGAGAGTGATGCTACTTGGGAGAATGAGACATATCTTCAAGAAGCCTACCCGCCTTTTATAACAAATGGTTGAAATGCAGACAAATCTCGGGCGAGATTTTCTTAAGGGGGTAGATTTGTAACACCTGTGTTTTTAATCATGTCATTAGCATCTGCATTTCATGGGCATAATCATCACTTAGTTACATGCAATCATGCACATGAAATGATAAGGATCAATTGCTTGTTTAAATTGTCTCAAAGTTGCTTGTTATGCTTTGCCTCGTCATTTCATGTATGAAATGTTTGCAAAATTAGATGTTTATTCTTTATTTATTCTTAGTGATGTTTATGGGAGATGTTAGAGCATACTTCATGTGGGTCATGTTCTCTAATTGTGTTTGGTTTGAATAGTTTGACTTCGTTTGACCCTGTTTGACTTGGAAAGCAATTTACCTTATTTTGTTCGAAAGTCCTAGCTAGAGGTTTTGCATGTGGGTGCTCCTTGAATAGAATGTGTAGCTATTTTCGTGTAGAACAAAAGATGTCACGGGGCGGTTGCATGATAATGAGCGGATCATGTTGAAAAATCCGAAGTTTGTTTGTTTTGGAGGCAATTTAGGGTTTACTTTGACCGGGAATAGTTTACCTTTATTTTGCTCATAGTTTCCAATCGAACCGATTTAGGAAAAAGTTTCTATTTGTGAAACGCTCAGAATTTCGAGAGGATCATTTTGTTCAATTAGAGTTTTAAGCTAATTCTGCACGGATCTTGGCCCGCGGGCGAAGCAGTTTGGATTAGGGTTTAACTTGATCTTTAGTGACGCATGGACTTTTCCCGTCTCTGTTGGCCGGGCGGCCACATTGTCGCGATCGCCGCCGCCGTGCCGCGTGTCCGCGCTCCGCGCCTCCTCTGCCGCCCATGCCTCCAAGAGGGACCCGAGGCGGCGCCTTGCACGCCACTCCACCCCTGCCCTCCTTTCCCTTGCCCTCGAAGCCGGCCCGGCGGCGGCAACTCCGGCGCCGCCGTGGCCATCACCGGCCTCGCCGTCGTGCGGCTCGGCCACCACCATGTCCCCGCTCATCCCGGCTCGCCCGGCAAGACCGCCATCCTCTACTCTAGCTCCACGAGCCCTTTTGGACCGCCCAAACGCCAAAGGTAAAGCCTAATCGGCCGTTTTGCCGATCGAGAAAAATCGGCGTCCATGGCCGCCGCGTCGAACCTCGCCCCCACGGCCGTCCTTGCCGTTTTCTTGCCCCGACTCGCGTTCGACCCTGCCTTGGCGTGCTATCCCTTTTCCCGGGACAAATCGCGGCGAGGCGTTGCGTTCGCGCGGACCACACCATCGCCCGCCGCTCGCCCGGGGGCAGCCGCCTTCGGGTCACCGTGCCGAGCCTACTCCGGCCGCCCTCCGCCGCGCCTTTCGCGTGCGCCGTGAACCGCCTCGTCTGCTGGTGTTGGAGAACCCATCCGTCGAGCCAATCCCACGACCCGACTCGCCGGAACGCCGTCGCACCGCCGCGTTCGTCGCCGCGGTGGCCGCGCCGTCGTCAAGCCCCTTCCACACGCCCGTTTGGTCGACTAGATGCCGGATCTCGCATCGCCTTGATGTCGCATAGCCCATGCTCGCCTCGCCTTGGCGGATTCAGCGGAAACGGCCGGTCCACCGACCCCTGGCGCCGCCGTCGCCGCATGCCGCCGTCGCCGCTAGGGGTTAGGTTTAGGTTGAGTTACGGGCACCAAGCGATAGGTCACGGCGAGACGCATCCATGCATGTAGTTGGTTCACGGAAAACCTCTCCGCCGGCCGAGATCCGCCGCACCCGTGCCGCTCCCCTGCTCTGTGTCTATGACACGCGGGCCCCTTGTCGGCGGCTTTTATTTTACGTTTTTCTTTTTCGAATGTATTGCATGCACTAGAAAACCCATATCTCCCTCGTTTTAGCTCCAATTTGAGTGGGACAAATTTTTCTGTGATCCTTATGAGTAGATCTACCGTAGAAAAAAATGAGATTAGGTTTTTGGATGTTTTTTATATTTATCTAGATTTATTGCAATAAATGCCATGTTTATTGGTAAAAGCATATCTAATTCTTGGTGCATGATAAAATAGTGGTGCTGTACAAAATGTTCATGTTTTTGGATATTTAGTGCGGGAAAATATTGGATATGCTATGTTCTGTTGATGAAATGTGATTTTTGATTTATGTGCTATTTACCATGCTTTCTTAGGAAATTCATAGAAAAATATTTAATAGGGTTTTTGCCATGCTACTTTTTGTACATGCATTTCTTCTTGTTATGAAGCATTCCATGTTCATGTTTAGGCAGTCTCATACATTTCATAGTGCAAAGTATTTTCATGCATAGATTTATTGTTATCTGTCATTTTTGTGTAGGACAGTATATGCATGTTCTTGCTATGAAAATTTTTATGGTAGGCATGTTAGCCCAGTAGAATGCTCCTGTAATTTTTGTAGATTTTTCTAAGATGTTTATGTATTTATCATATTGATGTTGCATAGAAAATGCCCTAGAAACACATGTTTATAGTAGGGTAATGTGTCTTGATAATTTTATTGTTTGTTCTTATGATAATAAGGACCTGTTAGTGTGGTTAGTTGGCTGGTTACATGTTTTTATTAAACTAGTATAGTTCTAGCCTTACATTTTTTTTTTATGGGCATGTGTAGTGTTTATTTAGGGAATGTTATTTCATGTGCTTTAATTCGTCTTTTGGCTTGACCAGTAGGTTTAATTGGTAGATTATAACTTGTCTTACTTTCTGGAAAAGATCTAGATGAAGTGCATGCTTGAGTAATTTATTTGAGATGTCCTAAGTTGTAGTTTGTGGGAAAACAGAGCCGCTGTTTTTCCTATTTTCGAGGCTGTATATGTCAGAATTAGGGGCAGGGTAATAGGGAATGTTTTTTATAGATAATTTTGTTAGCTTTTCAGTATTTGTTTCTTTGCATTTGGAGTTATAGAACTCCATGTGTATTTGTTTTTTTAGTAACAACATGTCTTTTTTGCCATTTTCAACATTTAGTGAAATAGGGTGTTTGCTTGATGAAGATTTCTAGGGTTTCTTGTGTAGTTATAAATGCGTGTTTATAGAAGAGATATGCAATTATTAGCATCATTCATCATAATGCATTCATCCATCATCCTACTTAATTATATGCAAGTTATCTCTCTGCATTCGTATTATTAATTCTTGCATGTGCATGCATCATCTCGGGATCGGAGGAGTTAGTTCGGGAGGAGATCAAGGGGCGGGAGATCAACCCTCATCGTCTCGGAGTGCAGCCAAAAGACCTCGCGAGGGAGAAGGAGGACCGTGACTCCGGCTTCGGAAGACCCTAACTTCTTCCTACTACTTTACGAGGCAAGCCCGGTGCATCTTTGAACTTACCTATGCTTTTACGAATTAACTTGTTGAGTCCTTTTAATGAATCTTTGCATTAAGTATAGGAAGTGGTTGAAACCGTTCTTTGCCTGGATATCCTTGCTGAAGTTGTCCTATCCTATTTAGTAGTCTAGGTTAACTAAATGCTCGGTTATGATGATTGCGATGCTTGATGATTTCGGTCACTTGTGAGGATTGTTGTTGGGTTAATCACGTTGGTGGTTAACAAGCTGGCGAGAACTTGGTTAATAAAACATGTCTAGATTGGATGGATATTGTGGTCTTCCATCGATCGATTAAGGACTAATCTCTTTGTCGGAAGCTTCGATTCGGAAGTTGAGCGCATTACTGTTCATATAGTAGGCTCATTTGGGTCGTGAGCCCGCGGCTCGTGAGAATGCTAGGGGCGGTACTTATGCGGCTTAACGTCCCTCCTTGGCGTGGTCGGTTGGGTTTGATCGGGCGCAAGAAGAGGCGCCGAAACGTCGTTTTCGTTGCACTGCTCACTTGGTGGCTCGAGAGGAGGGGTTGAAGCGGGTCCAGAGACTTTTCGTCCCCTAACGTCTTGGGAGTGATTAGCTGCGTAAGCGCGAGGTAGGCCTAGTTTATGACGAGGGGTGTCGCCGGTGGTTTTGCAATCGATTGAATCACCATCTCTCTGGGCCGGTGAGAACCCGTCGTCTCCCGTGCCAGCTTGTAGTCTTAATATCACAATAATGGTTATTCTTGTTCAAAGCGATGTTAAAATGTTGACCAAGTTACTTATCTTTGTTATTTATATATCATCGAGCATATGTTTTAATCTTGACTATCTGGGGACTTATGGTTTATGTAAATAATAACAACCTTTTAACTTGGAAGAACTGAGTAGTATGTGTGGCGCATTAATCGGCTTTATTTTAAAAATAAATGTGAGTCGGTCGACTCAGATAAAGCCAAGCATACTCCTTGGGGTCTTTCCCTTATTTTACGGTTTTAGGCGGGTAAGTCTTGCGGAGTACAATTGAGTACTCACGGGTTAATTCGATGTTGTAGGTGATCCGTCTAGCATGAGTTGATCCGGTTGTGATTATTTGTGCTTGAAGAATAATGCCTAGGGCATGGCGGTCTCCATATCTCCTGTCTCTTGCTATTATAGGGGTGACATTATGTTGGCACTATCATATTTTATTTCCATTTTGTACAATTATTTTGCTTTCGAAAGCTATTGCTTCCGCACTCTGAATTATTTTGAAATAAAGGTGTACATCGCACTCGACGATTAATATATATTGAATTTGTTTTGAGTTACTGCAGATTTTAACTCTTTGAGCTCAACGATCTGTTGTATTGTTGATGAGTTTGAAATCACTACGAGATTTCAGGAATACCGGGTTTATATGGACTCAAGTGTAAGCTGCGATTGCTTGGTAATTGCGAATTATACTTGATTTCTTATAAATTAATGCGACTCTGTCACAAATACATCCGTCGGTTCTCGAGGTCCGCCTCACGATCCCGGACATCACAGACGAAAGAGTGCGGATAAGCGCTGGTCTCCAACAAAGAACTCGGCGGCCGAAGAGCTGCGCAAGAAGGCGCATCGGAACAAGGTCACCACCATTGTGGGGGATGAACCCCTATCCCCTCACGGACGCTTCGGGCTAGGCCTTTCGAGCCGGCCCGGGGCGATGGTGAAGCCCTTGGCGTTAGAAAGGCGGTAATCATCGGGGATCACGGACTAAGCGTGGTCGCCAAGATAGTTTCCTTGTATAGCTCTATCGTAATCACTACATACTTTCCTATTGTAGCCGTCGAATAGATCTTGTCGAGGGCCGGATCCGACACAGCAACTTTGCTCCCGGGACTATATAAGGAGAGCGAGGGGATCCCGAGGGACACGATATTCTTAATCAATCAATACAATCTAAGCGGGGGCGTAGGTTTTACGCCCTCAAGGCGGCCGAACTGGGTACAACCCGTGTGGTTTGTCCTTGGCTCGTTACGCTAACATCCCGATAGTCGTCCAGCGCACCTCTACCACTCAATCTACTAGCGGGCATACCCCCTCGCTAGACTATCGCCCGATAAGATAAACCGGCGATTGACGGAGCGCCCGGTAGGGGTGTGCTGAAAGCGCCATGGCTAACAAGATGGTGATCTTCCACGAATCCATGGCGGTCGACCCGGTGGAGGACATCCGGTTCGGGACGCTTCGTGCGGAACAACGACACCGTACTCGGCGTCCAACAACCCTGCGCCGGCTCGGATCAATCTGCGTCGGCATCTGCTCCAGCGGTGGCCGGCCGTCCATTGCGGGGGGCGGGGCCGCTCGGACCTCCCGTCCGACTCACCCACCCGTTAAATAGGTACCATGGCGCCGTCCCGGCGTCGACAATCTACTTGAGACTTCAATCATGTTAGGTATGGGTGAGTCTTCCTTTTTCGTCGACTCGACTTCGACGCATTTACGCCAGCGGGGACAACATCGACCGCAACCCGGGCTGCCGGCGCGCACCTTCGAGGAGATGCGGTGGTGGGGGCTGCGCTCCCCACCGGCCCGGCCATTACGGTCATTACCGCTGAAGGGCGGGTTGTCCGCTTCCACGTCATCCGGAAGATGGCGACCGGCGCCTAGGCTGCAGGACTGGTGGGAGGGGCCCTGGACCCTACGACTTCATCTATCGGACCAGCGTACCATGAAGGCCCCGTCGTCAGCAGCGCAACCACATCTTGCATGGCCAAGCTCCCTCAATCCTTGAGGGGAGGAGGAGGAGGGAGGGCGAGCGAGCCGTGACGGTCGTGCCGCTTCCTTGTCTCCGTCCCTGGTCACCACCACCGATCCTCCGGGGAGCCGGCGGAGTGGGCTCGGCACGACTCCCGTTGTTCGGCCAGGGGCACCGCTCCATGGGAGATGTACGGGCGGGATCTAAAACGGCAAGTTCAGCGCCCCTTGAGGGCGAAGGCGACCAGCGCACCGCTTCGAGAGGCGCCTTCCTTCAAGGCGCACGCCAATCGAGCGTCGTCGGCGGGCGGGCGAGATCGCAGCGCTCTTGTCAATCGAGGGCTTCGGCCCGGCCTTGGCGAGGGCTCGGGTGCGGGGACTCTCTCGGAATAACGGGCTCAATTTGGCCGGCGTCGCCAGGAATCCCGATTCACAAGACACCCGGAGCGAGAACATTACCCACGGCCGCGGCTCTCCTGCTTTACGACGCCACCGTGGATGATATCACGGGGTATGTCTCGCCACACACGCACAACTCAGCCCGGTCCTCGGTTAAATTACGCACCCTCGTGCCGGTCATCTCGACGGCGCCATCGTCGAGGAGGAGTCGCAACAACTGCCGAGGTGAAGAAGAAGCGTCCTCCATGCCAGGGCGAATCGGTCTCGGCGGTCGTGATGACGGCGTCCCGGAAGCGACAGCTGCCGTGGGGCAAAAAGCGCAAGCAAGGCGGTCGGCGGTCGGAGCAAGGGTTGGGCGCGGTGCTTTCCGGCCGGAGGGGCGGGTGGTCAACCACCGTCCGTCAGGGATGGAAACCGGCGTCCCCCAACCTCCCAGTGGCGACATCGAAATTGCCGAGACGCCCGCTACCGCATCGCTGCCGACCAACAAGCTCGCCCCGAGGATGACCAGATTCAACGGCGCGAGGAGTACAACATGATGTACTGAACCCGACCGGGAACCTTCACGATCACTACGATCCGGCCCCTACCCGGGATCTCCGCCGGTCCGGTGGCCTCACGGGCTTCAAGGCACCAACACCCTCTCGAAGTACTCCGGCGATCAAGATCCCGCGGTTTGGGTCATGCTCTATGAGATCGCGATCGGATCGGCCGGTGGGGGGAGGATGTTATGGCGAACTACTTCCCGATCGGCCCTCGACCAGCGCGGCCAATCGTTGGCTCTGGCCCCTCGAAAGGGCAATTTGGCATTACATGGAACACACGTCAAGGAGATCTTCGTCGACACCTATAAGTCCACATGCAAGCGATCGGGCACAAAGTCACGACTGGAAAATTTGCGCTTTGGGCGCAATGAGCCCCTCGAGGGAGTACATCCGCCCGCTTCTCGAGTGGTCACCGATGATCCGGACATCACCAGCCAGGAGCGTCGGGCGTTCACCTGGGGCCTCGTCTCCAACGGCAACTTCACCGGGGGAGCTACAAAAAGCTCCCACGGAACAAGATCCGACCATGTCAAAGCTGTTGGGCGTGGCGCGAGAAGTTGCCGGGCAAGATGAAGGCGATGCGTTTTCCACAAGGATTATGGCTACTACGCTTTCGGCGAAAACTCCCGGCGTGGCGCCCTCGATGATAGCGGCGCGATGGCGTCACGATAGCCGCCCCTCGGCGACTCCACGACATCGATCCGGGGCGAAGGTCGCAGCAACTATCACGCACGGCCCGGCCGTGATCGGAACCGCCAGCGGAGGAGGCATCAACAATGTCAAAGCCGGCGGAAGAAGAAATCGGCGGCAAGACCCGATCAAGAAGCACGCGGCAAGTGCCCCAGGCACCGGGACTTGAATCATAGTGCGGAGGGTGTCGGCACTTTAATGCGGTATGAAGTGAGCGGGGCTCAAGCTCAGCGGCGAGCAGCGGGAGGGGCGCCCAAGGTCGCTTCGAATCACCGGGAAGGCGACCCGGGCGGCGGCGTCGATCCCAAGCACCGTTATCGATGCAGGGGCGAGGCGTCATTCACATAATCATGGGCGGCCACTATGGTTGCGGGTGTGGGGCGGGATCGCCAGGTCTCCGCCCCGTAATGTCACGACCGTCAAAGACTTGGTGAGCGGGTCCGCGGACCCAATATGGCCCAACTTTTCTCCAAGCGGGTCATCACCTTCGGCCGCGGCGACCGGTGGTGCAATAACCCATACCGGGCGGTTCCCACTTTGTCACGAGATCCGGTGATCGGGGCGCTGCGCTTCGAAGGTCCTCATTGACGGGGAGTGCCCTCAGCATGCTATTCGAGAACTTCGATGAAAGCTGGCTATCACGAAGGGCGACCTCAAGCACGTATGACCACCCATTGCGGGAATCTTGCACGGGGAGTCATCAATTCCCCCTCCGGGCGGGTCACTCTTGGCGTCTGAGTTCGGTGGCGCCAAGAACCATCGCATCTGATACATGAACTTTGTCGTCGGCGACTTTGATTCATGCGAGAAGGAGGGCCTTGACAAGCGGGAGTTCATCCTCCGGTCGATACGTCAAGAGGAGGTCATCAAGAATGCTAAGAATCCCTCAGGCCTCGAGATACAGGAAAGGCGGTTGAAGAAGACCACCAAGCCATCGGACACTAAAGATATCCGGGCGGTGGAGGGTGATGCATCCAAGGCGACCAAGATAGGCGTCAATCTTGACCCGAAATAGGAAGGCGGCTTCGTCCGGTTCGAGGAGAATGTGAGCATTTTTCGCGTGGAAACCCACGGACATGCCGGAGTACCTCGGGCCGGATCGAGCACAGCCTGCGAGTCAAGCCAGCGGCGGGCCGTGCGCCCGAAGATGCGTCGCATCAATAAAGAAAAATTAGCTGCTATTAAAGCGAGTAACTAGGCTAGGCTACTAGGCTGCTGGTTTTATTCGCGAAGTGTATCATCGGATAGCTAATCCGGTCCTTGTAAAAAAGAAGAATAAAGAGTGGAGGATGTCGTTGATTATACAGATCTCAATAGGGCTTGCCCTAAAGACCCTTCGGTCTCAGCGTATCGATCGGGTTGTCGGCTCCCTTTGCGGGTTGCGAGCTACTTAGCTTCTGGGCGCTACTTGGGCTATCATCGGATTGCCCTTGCGATCAGAGACCCCGAGGAAAGACTTCCTTCATCACTCCGTTAGGGCGCCCTCTTTGCTACAATACTATGTCGTTCGGGTTAAAACGGCTGGGAGTTACCTGGCCCGGGCTATCGGGGGGCACCTTGAGGGAACCTTATCCCCAACCTCGCTCGAGGCTTATGTCGGCGGCGTCGTGGTGAAGACCAGGCGCCCTCTCCCTGATCGGCGACCTAGCAAGGGTGTTCGGCTAAACTAAGCAGTACCCGGTGGAAACTAAGCCTTAGGGAAAGTGTGTTTTTGGCGTCCCTTCCGGCAACTTGCAGCAACATCATTATGACAGCGGCATCGAGCCAAACCGGAGAAAATCGGTGCCATCATGCGGATGAAACCGCCCCAAAAGCGTTAAAGGCGTCCGAAGTGTTGGATGTATGGCAGCCCTCGATCGTTTTTGTCGCGCGGCTCGGGGGAAAAAGGACTGCCATTCTTCAAACTCCACGGCGGGGAGGCTTTCGGGTGGACCAATGAAGCTCAAGAGGCCTTCGATGGCTTCAAAAAGTTTTCTCACCACACCGCTTGGGTGTTGGTGGCCCCCAATGGCCGAGGAGGAGATCTTTGCTCTACATCGCGGCGACCGCCGGGTGGTTAGTACTGCCCCTAGTTGTCGGCCTTGAGGCGGAGGAAGGGCATGTGTGCCGTCAATCGGGCCGGTCTACTTTGTTAGTCTTGAATGACTCAAAGCAAAGGTAACTGCATATCCGAAGTTGCTCTATGGGATTCTAATCCGTCCCGAAAGCACGGCATTGCCGACCTTCACCCGATCATCGTGGTGTCGGATTAACCATTGAGGCGGCGTCCTCGTAATAAGGGCGCCACGGCGCGCATATGCAAGTGTGGGCGTCGAGCTCGGCTTGTTCACCATTGAGTATAAGAACAGGAGTACCATAAAGTCTAGCGTTGGCGGATTTCATTTGCGAATGGGCGGACCTTGAGACCGCCCTCAAAGACACCCGGTCGGCCCGTTGGGCGATGTACTTGACGGATCGCTCAACATTGGCGGGCGGGCGCGGCGTCTACATCATATCGCCCTCAGGAGACTGCGCTTCGGTATGTTACGAATCCACTGCGGCTTCTAACATTGCCGCGGAGTATGAGGCCGCCCTTCGCGACCTCAGTATCGTCGTTCGGCTTGGGATTCGCGATTACGGGTGTTGGGGGACTCGGCGTTGGTAATCAAGCAGGTCAACAAAGATTGGGATTGCAAGAGCGAGAAGATGGATGCTTATGTGGCGGCTATAAAAGGCTGGAAGGCAAGTTCTACGGGCTTGGCTTTGATCATGTGGTTCGGGATTATAACCAAGCGTAGATGAACTTTCCAAGCTCGGCTCTCTCGGGCAAAAGATACGGCGGGCGTCTTCGTCGAAGACTTATGGAAACCAACCATCAATGATCCTACGCCCGGGAGCCCTCTCCGTTCGAGGCCCGGTGACCACATGGTCGCCCGCGTTATCCCAGGGATGGAGCAGGCAAGAACGTCTCATCGGCGAAGCAAATTACGTCTGGTCGATGGCTTCTCATGCGGAAGAGCAGGGACGGGTCCTGCCGAGAAGTGCATATCCGAAGAAGATGGTATTAAGTTGCTCGGCCGAGATCCACGGTGGGCGATGTGGTAACCACTTGGCGCCTTCGAACTAAGGTGCAAAAGGCCTTCCTTGCCCGAAGCTTCTCGCGGCCCAGCGGCGGCGCCAACCGGAACACACGGTATGCCATTGCCGAGCTTGTCCAATTCTTCGCGAAGCGAACACGCGTGCTAGCGCCCGCGAACTCGGACTATACCCTGCATGGCCTTTCGTCGTTTGGGGACGGCGCCGCCCGGGGCGTTCAAAAGCGGCCCGGGGAGGCTTTAAGTGGATTTTGTCATGGTCAACAAGCTCTAAAGTGGATTGAGTACCTCCATTTGGTGCGGCGCCAACCCAGCATAAGGCGTTGAGATGCTAGATGAGGTGATCCATCGTTTCGGCATCCCAAATTCCATTATCCGCGGACCTTGGCGGCAATTTCACCGGCAGCCACTTTTGGGATTTCTGCGAACAAGGGCATTCGGGTGAAATATGTGCGTCGCCCACCCTCGTGCCAATGGGCGGGCGGGCAGCGTAAGCGGAATGATACTAGAAGCATTGCGGGCGACTCTTTTCGACCGGATGGAAAATACCTGATGGCTTTGCGGCTGCTTTACTGCCGTCGTCAGGGGACTCGAACCCGGCCTAGCCCCCCGTCTACGGCGTTTCTCCATACTTCATGGTGTTTGGCTCGAAGAAGTCCTCCCGGCCCGATATAAGCCTTCGCTCTCCCGAGTGGAGAACTATAATGAAAGCTTCGGTAGCGCCTTCGAGAAGATGAGCTTGTCTTCGAGGAAACTTTTACCCAATGTTGCCCTTGAGCATAAAATACCTCGGCGATTCGCCCGGTATTACAATCGTAATGCGCGGAAAGAGCCTTTGCGGTTGGCGACCTAGTCCATCGAAGGAAGCGAAGAGTATTCACAAGCTCGGTTCTCATTGGGAAGGCCTTCAAAGTTAAGGAGGTAACCCGACCCCGGGGCTTCTACCGGGTTGGCGACCATGGACAATATCGACATCTAACTCTGGAACATCGAGCATCTGACGATTTACCCGTAACTCGGGGACTACGTAAGCTAGCTTGTATCACTTCTTATCTTCGCTTGTCACATAATTAATAAAGTCTTTTGAGTTAGTCAACATGGTTATATTTTCTTTCGGCCAGGGCGTAATAATTTATTTCCATGCTCGACTACACTCTAAAGTCACTTTGGACCCCCTAAAGTCGTCTTTGTACTTGAAGTGGTTTCGCGATATGCGTGGTAGTGTACTCCCCATAGGCGGGGTGACTCCTTAGCGTAGTCGAACAACCAACGGCTTGCACGAGCATTGTTTCTCTTCTTTGCTGCGGCTATACTTAGGGCGTTAAGGCTAGGGCGGAGTCTACCATAGGTGACATCCTTTTGACTACAACCTACATGATAGCACTAAATCGTCGACCATAATCGTATGCATGCTAAAAGCGATTATGACATAAAACAAAGTACTAGCTATTAATGCCACCCACATCCGGTGGTGGCCGGCTAAATCACAAGTGTTTTTTAACTGTTTTTCACCCCAAAAGTTCCTTGCTACGGCCAAAGGAAACAAAATATTATGCTGGGGAAAAATTCACCCGGGTCTTCACCTTTGTCCTTTCGGAGGAGGCGGGTTCATCTCATCCATAAAGGCTGCGTCGCCGCCTCGTTGGCCTCTGGCTGAGTTCGAGCGGCGGCCTCCGTTGTCCCTTGTGGTAGCCTAGGTGAGGGGCGAAACTCCTCCAACGGGATAGTGGGGCGTGCCACCGCCCAGGCGTGTTGGCTTGGTGTCACCGGGTAGCTGGCGGGTGGCAATTCCATGAAGTTCTCCCAGGCCACCGCTCTACTTGTTGCTCCCACGTTTTGGCGTCTGTCGGGGGCGCTTCCTCGGGATTGGCCCCGGCCAGCGTAGCCATGAATGGCATTGGCCCGGCGCCTTGCGGGGATACTCTCGGTGACCGACCCTTCGGAAGACACATTTCGACCTCCGGCTCCATATCACGCATCACGGCCCGCACGCCCGGTGAAAAAGAACACAAGCATTAAGTTCAACATATTTCATCTGTCTAAACCTTTCAAAGCAGTGTCGGTCGGCGAAAAAAACCATACGTCGCGTCGGCGGCGGTTTCGGAGCTCTTGGCGGCTAGGAGGTTCGCGCTCGTTTGCGGCACAAGGCTGGCTGGCTGCGGGGTCTCTATGGACGGTGATACTCTACAAGGTATCGCCGAAGCGAGAATGTAATTTGCATTATTACTCACTAGTTTTGCAAAAGATCTCTGACCTTATTGTTCGACCAGAGCGGCGGGCGATGAAACTCACCGAGCACTTGGTCACAGGCTTGCGAATGCCCTCGGCTCCCGTCTGACGACTTCCGGCGCTCCTCCTCAAGCGACTTGCGGTCAGGCGTCGGCCGCTTAGCGTCGTCGGCGGTGGCGGACGGCCTCGCGCTCAACCGCGGGCCTTCGACTTCAGCGATTCGCGCTCGGTGGCGAGAATGCCTTCTCCTACGCATAAAGGAGGCGCGGCCATTGCCATTGCGGCCAGCGAGGCGGTCCCTCTCGGCACAGGACTCGCTGCGCTCTCGTGCGGCGGTGCGCGCTCTGGGAGAAAGCTCATCAGCGCTTATGCGGCCTCACGAAGGGCCTCCCGGCACTCCTCCGGCTCCTCTGCGGCCGCGGTCTCCTCGGTCGCATATCTTTGCCTGAGAACGCGCAGGATTATAAGGCGACATATAAGCGTGATGTGTCAAACAATGCTTGCCAATGTACTTCTCGCGCAAAAGCGGCTCGCCCCTTCCTCCAATTGGCGTGCCGAGCACGTTGGCTTCGTCCTCCTCTTCGATGTGAGCCACTCCTCTGGCGCACACTGCGGTGCATCCTCTACCGCCTCGTACCGGCCCGGCTTCATCCATCTCTGGTCGCGTCCTCGACTGGATGTAGTCCGGGGGACTCACGGCCGATTGAGGGTGGGGGCGTCTTCTTGTTATTAGCGCCACCGGTCTTTGGGCGTCATCGCTGGCTTTTGTCGCCCGAGGCACCTCCGCAGGAGGCTGCTTGGCCGAGCGGCCATTTGAATCACTAGGCAGGCATCTGCTTATTTGCCAGGCCGAGGCTGCTTGTAGCGGTCATCAGGCCCCTATACATGCGAGAATCACTCAAAGCACTTCCCACATAGACAATGTGCATTTTCACGATTAGCGTGAGAATATACTTACGTCGGCGAAGCCGAAGCCCGCGAATGCGGCCTCCGAGAGCTGCCCCTGCGCGGCGGCCACCTCCGCTTCGGGCGCCGATACGCCACCATGAGGGGGCGGTGGAGTACGCCCGTGTTCTCTCTTCTGGGACTGCTGCATAAAACATGATGTCACCCAATCGGCCGATATTGCACTCGGGGACTTGAGAACATGGGCAGATACTTACAAGATTTGCAGAATCAACTCGTTCTTCTTCTTCATCCGGGCGATTACTCCGGGTAGGCGAGCCCCGGCTTGGTGACGGACGGTCATCCGCCATTACCTTCCTGGGATGAACTCGGCACGGACAGTTCTCGAGGATGGTCACAGGTCCTCAGTGCCGCTACCGTCTGGCCTCCTCGGCTATTCTTCCAGTGCGATGGCGCCCGGCTTGCTCCCAGACAGCCGCGACCACGAGCGTCAGCGGCTTCCTCGGGAGGCAGTGAGGCTCTGCATTGCGCGACATGCCATGGATCTGTATATGGGGAGACCGGTGAATGCGGCAACACTCTACCTGAACTATGCATTGATTAATCGTGCGCCCGAGATACAACACTTACCAATGGTGGCGGGTTCCCGGCGTTGAGCGTCAACTGGCGTGGGGATGGTGGGGAAAACCGACGTGTGCGGGATCGCCGACGCGGTTCCTTTACCTCCGCGTGGAACACTCGCTGCCAATTCCGCGGGTGCCGTCGTTCAGATCGGTATCTTGGAACGGGAAGATCCCTCCCGCGAGTAGGCTGCGCCGAAACTCCGCGAGCGTGTCGCCTTGATAATACGATGCCGTCCACATCGCGGATCATCAATCATGGCCACGGTTCCATCACCGCGCATATCGTTGGCAGGCTCCTGCGTTCCGCCGGTAGCCTCGGGCTGCAGATTGGTCGGCGAGTATCGGCACCTCGATTGTGGCGTGTAGAAATTCACCGCTGCGTGAATCCACGGCCGCCACGATTAGGCAGCGGCCCGGCTGTGCGGTGGGGAAGCCCGGCCCGCCGGTTCTGCATGGAGCTTTCACGTACACTACCACTGCGTACGCTGTGACCGTAATCTTCAACCCGCTATAGAAGAAATACTCTCGCACAGATTGAGGTTGGGGAGGGATGCTGGGCAGAAGCACTCGACGATGTAGGAGTGATGAAGCATGGCGTATGTGGAGGATGGCGCTCATGGCAGTGGTGTGAAACTGGGAGGCCGGTAGGTAGGCGAGGAGCTCCAAGCCTTGAGGCGGGTGCGCCGCAGCATGCTTCGAGAAACTGGCTGCTGAGTGGCTCTCGGTCACCACTCACCTCGGCCCTCGGCCTGAGGCATGAGTGCCCGGTTCCACCTCCGGCACCCTCCGGCCCGAGCAGCTTTGCGCCTTTCCGGCGGACGGCGGCATCCACCGGCTCTGGGCAGTGTCGTCGGTGGGGCTGCCAGCGGTCCACTCTTGGTCCATGTGGATAGCGGGATCCTCCGTTGCAAGGGGTACCCGGGTCGCCCGCGCCCGCGCAGCGGCTTTTGACTTGGCCGACAACAGCTCGCCCGTCCTCGGCAGCACCTCCGACCCCGCGACCAGCCCGCCATGCGCCGCAGCCCGATCCATCCGCCCGATTGGTTCTCACATGCGTGCAACATTTCAGAAGATGAACAGTGTCACATACGACTCCGAAATACTTCAAATCTAGATCAAATCCAACACCATTGGGAATCAATCGATGGCAAATCCAACGGATCTACGGGTACTTAAACTGCTTGATCGGTGATGGCAGCGATTGATGGCAAGAAAGATGGCAGCGTGATGCATAAACCCTAGCTCGCTCCAGCGTAGCGAGAAGGGAGAAAGAGAGAAGACTCGAGGAAGAAAAAGTTCGCCTAGTGCGCGTATGAGAGGCCGAGGGAGGAGCCAGGCGCTTGGAGAGTATATAGCTTCACCCAAGCTAGCGTCCTCGTGGGGTTGCCGCATGGGTAGCGCGGCTTGCTGTGGGCCCGGAGCTCCCGCATTTCGGCTGATTGCGTCGCGGCCGGTGTAGCGCATCGATGCGCATTACTGCGCTTTCCCTAGTGCGCGGCGGCGCTGGAAGCGCTGCTACGCCGCGTCCTACGCCCTCGCTTCTCGGGCGATTTGTTCCTCGCTACAATCTCTGCTTATTTATTGACTCGCCGTATATGCTTCGCCGCTGAGATCTCGAGGGGTGTGGACATCCAAATCTTCTCAGCGGCGGCTTCATCTGGCTTATCCGATACTTTGGCGTAGATCTTGATTCGACTTTTCTTAATTGCTCAGCAGGCACTTGAGATACAAGCGCCAAGTTGTGATGAGGCCTGGATCTTCTCTGTGTCGGTACTCGCGATAGCTCTATGACCCATGCAGCTGCGTATTAGCACTGCTACGCGCGCGCGTGTCTAGTGCTCGAGGGACTCGGGTGTAGGCAACACACCACAGTATTTGGTCAATCGCGCCGGTTAGGTTTTCGCTACTCGGGGATTATCGCTCAAATCTTAAGACTCCTGTGCGCGATGCGTGAGGCAACTCACCTACTCTAGGCTACTCGACTGCGTGGGCACACTTCACCTATGCGGTGAATGTGTACTGGCATTTCACTGCAACTACATTCTCGACAGTGTTTTTCCTACTTACGCGGGCATCACTTTCGCCGAGAAAGAAAAAGATCTATTGCGGCACCCGAGCATTCAAAGCAGCGGACTCACTGGCGACTAGGCTGAGCGGGAAGCAAACGTGGAAAAGAAGCTACAAGAATGCGAGCGGCTAGTCAAAAAGCCGTCTGTGCTAGTCGGTGCTTAACTAGTTGCCGACGACAACACCTCCCGATGGTTGAAGCGTCAAGACTCTCCCACCGCGGCATACACACCGTGCTCGGGACTAGGCGTAGGATGAACCCCTCCCCTCACGGACCACTTCGGGCTAGGCCTTCCGGGCCCAGCCTGTGACGATGGATCAAGCCCTTGGCGTTAGAAGACTGATAATCATCGGGATCACTACATACTTTCCTATTGTAACCGATTAGGATAGATCTTGGCCGGACGGATCCTTATAACCCTCGCTCCCGGACTATATAAGGAGAGCGTGGATCCCCCCAAAAGGACCACCGATATTCTCAATCAATCAATACAATCTGGGCGGGGCGTAGGTTTTACGCCCTCAAGGCGGCCAACCTCGGTAAAACCCGTGTGTTTTTGTCTTCGCCGATTACGCTTTGCAACATCCTTGAGTAGTCGCCTAGCGCACCTCTACCGGCCAATCTACTAGCGGGCATACCCGTTAGACTATCGCCAATAAACCGGCACGACAACCATGTCCAAGCTGCCGGATGTGGCCCGTAAGTTCGCCGGGCAAGATGAGGTTGAGTACGCTCAGAAGGACTACTACGCTACTTCCGCTTCCGGGATAGCTCCCCACAGCGTGATGCTCCCTTGCGACGCATAAGAAGCATCTATCGAGCGCCACGATAATCGCCAGCTCGACGACTCCCGTGACGTAAATCACCGGGATGAAGGCCGAGCAACTATCAGCGAAGCACTCGCTGCGTGACCGCGAAATCGCCAGCGCGGAGCGCCAACAACGCTCAAGACCGGCGGAAGAAGAAGGCCCTCAACCGGCAGGACCCTATCAAGAAGCTGCTTCCACGGTAAATGCCCCGCACCGGACTTGAATCACAGCTCGCCGAGTGTCGGCATGATTTTAATACCGAGTACGAGAGCGAGAGAAAAAGCTCGCTTCGACGACGCAGGCACCGGAGGAGGCGCCGAAGGTCGCCTCGACGCCACCAGACGACGTACCAAGATGACGACGCTGGATCCCAAGCATCGCTATCGGGCGGAGGACTAAGGCCATCCATATGATCATGGGCGCCACTACGGCTACGAGGTTGGGCGATTGCAAGGTCTCTCGCCTGCGTAATGTCCCGACCATCAAAGACTTCAGCGAAGGGTCACCGATCCGACATGGCTCCCATCCGGAGTATGGCCCGAAAGTTCTCGTAACGCAGCCATTACCTTTTCACCCGCGACGACGCGGTGTAAACTAAACCCGTACTCGTGGTTTTTCGCTGGTCCCCGACCCGCGGATCGCGCCTCTTCGCTCGGTAAGGTCCTCATCGATAGCGCGTCTTCAACATGCCGCTTCGGAGCTCGGCGAAAAGCTCGGATATCTCCAAAGATGACTCTCGCCGCATTGTACTCACCCCCTTCGAGCATTCGCCCGCGACCGCCCACTCTCGCGTCACTTTGCAGTTCCGGGCTCGCAATGCTAAGCATCATCGCATCCAAAGCATATGAGCTTTGTGCATCTGCCGTTTCTACTTTGATTCATCATACCACGCCTATCATCGAGCGCGCCCGGACTTACTGTGCTCATGGCGTATCCCCAAGCACTACGGCTACCTTCATCCTAAGATCCCCTTACGCGAGAAGGGGGTCCTAACTTGCGGTGGCTGATCGCATACATGGCGCTTCGTCTCGCAGAAGGAAAGCCTCGACAAGCTTATGAGTCTCATCCTCCGCCGATTCGCCAGAAGCAGTCATCACGAACGCCAAGAAGATGGACCCCTTCTCAATTTCGGTGATACCCGAGGAAGAGCGGGCGGCAGAAGACCACCAAGCCTTCGGATACTGGTATGAGGTCCAGCCGGTGGAGGGCGACGCAAACTCAAGACCACCAAGACGGTGTGAACCTTGACCAAAATAGGAAGACGCTGCCGTCCCGTGCTCTCGAGGATAACGCGGGAGCATCTTCGCGGGAAAACCCGCGACATGCACCCGAGTACCTCTGAGTCGGATCGAGCACCGCCACGAAAGTTCGCCAACGGCTGCTGCGCAGCGCAGCACGCCGCTTAATAAAGAAAAATCAGCCGCTATCTAAAGCATGCAGCACTAGGCTATTAGCTGCTGGTTTGTATTTGTGAAGTGTATCATCCGCATCGATAGCTAATCCGTCCTTGTAAAAAGAAGAATAAAGAATGGCGTAATGTGCATTGATTATACCAATCTCAATAGGGCTTTCAAAGACCCCTTCGGCCTTCCCGCGATTGACCGTGATGTGGGACTCCATCACGCCGCGCGAAGCCTCGCCTCGGATCAGTTATTCGCTTCATTATCCGCTCGCGATCTACCGAGCAATACCATGTCGCTCGGGTTAAAGAACGCCGGAGCTACTCTACCGTGAGAGCCACAAGGCTGCTTAGGAGATCTTATCCCCGACCTCGCCAGTGCTTATGTCGACGACAAGCTGTGGTGAAGACCCGTAGCGCTTACTTTTGGTAGACGTATCTCACGAGGGTGTTCACGTAAACTTAACGAGTACCAAAGCGGAAGCTTAACCTCGAAAGTGTGTTTTGGCGCCCCTCCGCAAACCTCGCTCGCAACATTTCGATAGCGTGCATGGCATCGAGCCGAACCCGAAAAGCTCAACGCCATCATGCGATGAAAAACCGCTCTAAAATGTCAAAGACATCCGTGGTTAACCGGATGCATGGCGCCCCAAGCTCATTTCGTCAGCGTAGACTTGGCGTAAAAATGCCTACCGCTTCTTCAAACTCCTTCGAGCTCGAGAAGCGCTCGAGTGGACCAACGAGGCTCGAGGCCTTCGACGGTTTCAAGCGATTCCCCTACCACACTCCGCGCTCGTCGCCCGAATCGACGATGCAGGAGATTTTGCTCTACATCACAGCTACTCAATCGGGTGGTTAGTACGCCCGTTGTCGAAAGCCGCTCGAGGAAGGGTGCATGTATATCCCTGGCCGTCTCACTTCATCAGAGGTACTTAGCCAATCGAAAAACAAGGTATCTACACTATTCTAAAAGTTACTGCTATGGGTATACTCATCACTTCCCACAAGCTGCTACTACTTCACTATCACGCCATTATCGGGGTGTCCGACTATCCATCGGGTGATGCCTTTGCAGAACAAGGACGCCAACGACCGCGATATGTAAGTGGGCGATCGAGCTCACTGTCTCACCATCGCAGTACAAGAATAGAATACCATCAAGTCACGTGCGTATCGACTTCATTTGTGAGTGGACGGACTTGGAGACTCCTCAAGATACTAGCCGAGAGCCGCTAGGGCGATGTACTTCAACGCTCGCCAACATCGACGTGGCCGCGCAGGTGTTTACATCATATTGCCTTCCGGGACACTCTTCGACACGCGTTACGGATCCACTTCCCTCGCATCCAATAATCGCGGCAGTAATATGAGGACGCTCCTTCATGCTTACCTCTCGCATCGCCCGGGCTTGGGAATCGGCGGCTTCGTGTATTTGGGGACTCGCTTTGGTAAACAAGCTGTCAACAAAGATTGGGATTGTAAGAGTGAGAAGATGGACGCCTATGTGGCGCAATCGTAAAGTTGGAAGGCGTAGTTCTACGGGCTCACCTTCGATCACGCGGGCTCGATTACAACTGCCGCCGACTAACTCTCCAAGCTTGGCTCTTCTCGCGTAAGGTACCGGCAAAAGCGCTTTGTTGAAGATCTCTCGAAGCCGATCTATAATCGACTTCTATCTCTAGACCTCCCGGACCGAGACGCGCAACCATATAGTTGCTACACTATCCTCAACAAATAAGAAGATTGGAGGGTCCTACATAACCAAATGCATGCATGAGGCTCTCTCATCCCTCAAGACAAGACGTAACAAGACCGCCTTTATTCGACGGAGTAAGAATTACGCGTGCTCGCCGATGATTTTCTTGATGCGAAAAAGTATTGGAGATAGGGTCCCCGCAAAAGTGCATATCTCGGTGAAGATGGCATCAAGTTGCTCGACGGATACACGCGGAACATGCGGTCAAATCATGCCGCCTCTAACCTCGGGTCGCAAGGCTTTTTCGCCGCTTTTTATTGGCCAAACCGCCGCTGCCGACGCGTAACACTTGGTACGCCATTGCCCTAATTGCTAGTTTTTCGCCAAGCGCACTCCACGCGCGGGCGCATGAGCTCCAAACTATACCGGGCGCATGGCCTTTTTCGTGGCCGGGACTCGACGCTCATAGGTCCATTCAAGGCAACCTGTGGGGCTTCAGCGGATCTTTTGCTCATGGTCGGCTAAGTTTTCTAAATGGATTGAGTATCTCCTCCGTCGGCGCAAACCAACATGCAAGGCGTCGACATGCTCAATGACATCATTCACCGTTCGGTATCCTTGACGCTTTACGCAAGCGCCTTCTTCCGACCGCATGGCTAAAATATCCCGGGCTCGAGTGGCTCAGCTGAATTGCTCGCTGCGGATCCGGGACTCGCATCTACTCTAGTCGCAGCGACCGGTGTTTCCATATTTTATGGTGTTTGGATCTCAGGCCGCCCCTACCGCTAAAATTGCCTTTCGACTCTCGCTGGAGAACTACAATGAGGAAGCTTCGTGACGCCGCCGAGAAGACGGAGCTTGTTGCGCTCAAAGAAATTCTCGCTTCCAACTCGTGACTGCGAATGCTAAGTACCTCGAGGGCGCTCGGCGGTATTACAATCACAATGTGCGGATCGAGCCTTTACTGGCATCACTCGCCCTTCGCGCGGAAGCGTAAGAGCCGCTCACAAGCCGGGCTCCTATTGGGAAGGTCCCTTCAAGGTTAAAGAGGTGACTCGCCAGAGCTTATCGACAACAACTATGGAGGATATTGACATCCCCAACTCTTGGAATATCGAGCATCTACGCCGCTTTTTATCCCTAGCCTGGGGACTCGTGAAGCCCACTTGTATCATTTCATACCTCTATTTGCTATCGCCAAGATTAATAAAGTTTTTATGAGCTAGTTGACATGGTTATATTTTTTCTTCGCCTACGCTATAAATTTATTTCCATGCTCACTCAAACTCCTAAGTCATCGGACTCTCTAGAGTCGCCCCTATACATGGTCGCTTTCGCAAGCATGTGTGATCGTGTACTCCCGCATAGACCGACGACCGCAGGTGGCTCCTTTGGTAGTCGTAATGTTCTCAATAGCTTGCTCCGAGCATCGCGCTCTCCTTGCCGCAGAGTTATACCGGGCAAGCACTGCGTCGACAAAGGCCCGCCAAAGGTGACAATTCTTTTCTACGTGATTTCACATATTACTTCATCGCCGACTCATAATCGTGATGCATGCTAAAACGATTATTAATAAAAACAAAGTAAAGTAGCTTACGCCACCCTACATCCGTGTGGCTCGCTAAATACCGGTGTTTTTCACCGCTTTTTCACCTAAACTCCTTGCTACGCTGCCAAAGGAAACAAAATATATTGCCTAGGCAACTTCACCCAAAGACTTCACACTATCGCCGCTCGGGAGGAGCTGGGTTCATCTCATCTCGCCACCTGCCGCCGCTGCCTCGCCCGCCACCTCAAGCAGTTGCAATGACTCGCGGGCCTCCGCCGCCCCTTTGTGCGTAGCCTAAGTGGACGGGCCGGGAGCTCCACATCGGGATAGTGGGAGCGCACCACCGCTAAGACGTGTCACGCTAGCTGTCGCATGTGGCCTCGGCGGTGAACCTCGGTAGTTTCCCTCGTGCACACGCTCGCTGCCAAGGCCACGCTTTCGGCGCTCGCTGGAGGCGCTTTCCTGATTGGCCTCGCCGGATCGCGATAGCCGTGGATGGTATCGGGGACCGCCCGATGCGCCTCGCAGATGTTTCTGTTTCCTTCCACAGCAGCACGCCGACCTTCTAGGTCCCGACCGCATCCTCGGCAGCCTGACGAGCCGCAAAAGCCAAACAAGAAGTCAATATACTTCTCTCCCGCCGACTTCAAATCAGAGGTACTGCATCTGTGTTCCTGGACACATACCATTGTGACGGTGCTCAGAGTTTCGATCTCCTCGGCTGCAGTTCTATTCTACTCGCTCACAAAGACGAAGCCGCCAAGTAGGTCTCCACCGATGCTTCATACTCTACGTATCATCGATACAAAGATGAGATTTCTTTTTATACTAACACCTTTCGCAAGATATGTACAGTAATCATTTACTTCTACGCATAACACTTACCAAGCACTTGATCTTGGGCCTCTCGACGCATCCTTAGTTCCCGAAGGCGAACTCGAGCGTTTCTTCCTCCAGCCAGCTTTGCGGTTGGCGGCTAGCGTGCAAGGCTCGCCTCCATGCCATGTCCGCTGGCCCTCGGGCGATGCTGGCGGCTCTCGCTTATCCGGTGCGCTCGACTCCAAAGAATCCTCGCCGATGGCAATGGCGGCCCTCTCTCGCAGGGAGGCGCTGCGCTACAAGGCTACCATTGGTGAAGTGGTCGGGTCATCAGCGGTCCCTTCTAGCCTCGAAGCTCGCCTCGCCTCGGCGAGGCGCGGTCACGCTTGGGAGAGCTCATCTCGCTACTGCTCGTCTCCTCCCGGAGTGCCTCTCCCTGCACTGCGGAGCCCTTTCTTGCGCCTCCGGTCTCGTCACGGATCCATTGCAAAGATGCGTACTCATCAACATGCACGATGGCTGGCTATCAAGACTCTACGACAAGACTACTTACACGCAGCGATCGACATCCTCCGACAGCTTGGCGCGCTAGCTACGCCGCTCGCCCTTCTTTCTCGATGTCGACTCAGCCCGGCGCGACCTCGCTTCGCGAAGCGCTCCAGCCGCTTTCATACAGCCTCCGCTCGCTTCATCTCCCCCGTCACTCTCACATACCGGATGTCATCCGTAGGTGACTTCGGGCGTGTAGGGCAAGGGTGCTCGCTGCGGAGTCGGTACATTGGCCGCAAGTGGGTCGACGCATGTGTACTTGGCGATCGGCCGCCTGGCCGTGTCTCGGCCGGGCGCATGGCGACGCCTCGGCCGACTCACACCCGCTGGTTTTCCACGGGCGCTGGGCTACGTGCCCCCTTGCATATTTTCATTGAGTTACTACTGCATTTCTTGCCGACCGGGATCGACGACATTACGGATGACTGATGGGACACTTCATCGTTATAAATCGCAAATCACTGGATGCGCCCCTCGTGATATACCGCCGCAATCTCCTCCGCTTGGTCACCGCTATGCCGCCATGGCGCGTATGGCCGACTAATCGGTGTTCCATGCCCTCTCGATCGCTATAAACAAGATGGCCGTGTCGATTAGTGGATCGGGACTCGGGGATCGAAGAACGTAAGGCATGACTACTTACAAATGCTGCGTAATCAACACATGCATCCCGCTCTTCTCCGTAAATCCACTGGCCGCGCGACAAGCTTCCTTGGTGATGACTGGAATGGTCGCCTCGGCTCGCTACCTTTTCCGCCTAATGAAATCCGCAAGACGGACGGATTTCTCGCGGGCGCTGCCGCCGCCTTTCTTCCCTGCATCTCTCCCCTTCTTGGCTCCTGCGGGTATCGCGGCGCCAAGTACTGCGCGCTCGCTGAGCCCGCGCCAACGAAGGTAGCCTCCCTCACCGACGCTGATCAAGTACCGCTGCACGACATGCCATGGATCTCGCAGAGTGACACGCATGTAATCACATTCGCGCAACTCGACGATGCGTAATTACAATCAATCGCATACAATCACGCAATAAGCATCACTTACCGGGCGTGGCGTTCCCAAACGATGGAACGCGGGCGTGAGTCGCGCGATCGTGGGTACCCCCGCCGCCAAGAAGATCTTTGGACACCCATGTCCCGACTTCGATGCCGGCTGTGTACTCACCGGACTCGCGGGTACTCACCGCTCAGCCCTGTACCGGAAACCGGGTGGTCCCACGCTTACGCCGTTGAATCCTGCGCCCACAAAGGTTTGCGCGATGTCAACGCCGCCCACGCGTAGCTATTCTATCGCGGCGACCAGCCCATCACGCGCTGCATGTCATCGACCGGGGCTCTCGCTTTCTAGCTTCCTCGCTCACCGGACACTACGCTGAATCGACGCATTAGTGGCGCTCTCGACATGCGGCAGAGAACTACCGCATGAAATCCGCGCCAGTGCTCGCTCCCTGCTCTCCACGCATATTCGATGGCAACGGGCGTGGGAGGAACTCGCTCGCCTGTCTGCAGCTTGACATACACACCACCATGCGCGTGACCCTCAAATCCCCCTTCAACCCGGCATATAAAAAGTACTCTCCATGCATTGAGGTTGGGGAGGATACCGAGGAAACACTCGACACAGCCACGGACGAAGATGGCGTATATCCATGATCGCGATTCGGCGGCAGTATGGCGAGAAAGGTGGTGTCGTAGTAGGCGCAGGAGTTCCAGAAGAGAATGTGCGCCAAGCAGTCAACCCGCGCTTGAGTAGTTTCAACACCACCGCTTCATCGGGCCTGCAGGCATGGGGTACGGCTCCACCCTTCCGCACCCTCCACCCTGCAAGAATGCTTTCTTTCAAAGACACCGGGCGCCCACCAGCCTCCGGACTGGGACTCATGGGTGGATCGAGATGCAACCCATCATTGGGTCCATCCGGATGAGCCGGCCCTCCGTTGTGAGGGGCATGACCTCCGCCCCCTGCCGCAGAGGCAGCCCTTCAAGGCCCGCCGGGCGCTTCCACCTCGCCCCAATCGGGCGCCCCTTCTACCGCTGGCCCATGGCGCCCCTCATACAAGAAGCATCGACATCCATCTCTGCCTCGATGATTCTTCTACCGGCGCGCTGACCAAGAAGATGAACCAAGGTCACTAGAAGGTGGAAAACTAACCAGACGAAACACAAGTGCATTCGGTTCAATCGAAATGGAATCGATAGATTCATTACGGATGCTTTACCCAACGACATGGGGTAATGGTGAAGGTAAGATCCGTGGATAAATGGCTAACCCTAGCCCGAGCTTCATCAGAAGCGTGCATGGTGGGAGATGGAAAGTGTGGGAAGAAGGATCGCCTGCAGCGGATGAGTCGAGGTGGAGATAGGGCGCCGCTTATTTATAGCCTAGGCTGCGCCCCTAGGTTGTTGCATGGGTAACCGCGGCGCATCTCGTCCACACGCATGGCCCCCTCGCTTCTTTGGCCAACCGGGCCCCTACACAATCTTCCATATTTATTGACCAAATACGCCACCGCCGTATGATCAAAGGCCTCGCGATGCAATCCTTTCCTGAAGCTTATCCATATCCGTGGACATTACAGATTTTTCTGTTCCTAACCCCTAGATTCCCGCATGCCAGATCCCCTATTATTACACATCGCCCCTTCCTACCGGATTTTCTCTTAATCGGTGATGGGGCCGCTGCCCTCGATACGTGCATTGGTTTGTTAAGTTCGAGCCAATATTATGCTCGGGACTATGGGCACAAGTGAGCTCCGTGGTCGGCTAATCAAGGCCTCGCTAGGTTTCCATAACTCGTGGACTACTTCTACAACTTTCTCTTTAGACCCTAGTAGTAGTACGTGATCACTCACCATCGCTAGGCTCAATTGTAATAATTTCACCTACGTGAATCGTAAGCCATTTTTGTCAAATATTAAGAGTGTTTTCCACTAACGCGGGCACACTTCGCCAAATGGAAAAGATTTTTTTCATTAGAGCACCCAAAGATCCAAGCAGCGGACTCGCCGTGACTAGACCGGTCGGAAGCAGCGGGAAGAAGCTACAAGAACACAAATGGCCGGGTCGAGAGATGTCCTGTGCTAGTCTACAGAACTAGTCCGGGGTCGACAACCGTATGAAGATCGGGTCGACAACACCTCGGATGGCGAGGCACAAGACCTTCACCGCAGCATACGCCGCGGCGGGATTAGCCGCGGGGGATGAACCCTATCCTCACTGGCCGCTTTTGGGCTAGCCTTCCGTGCCGCCCGTGGATTGTGGACTGAAGCCCGAGGCATAAAAAGACGCGCCATCGAGATTACTACAGAGGACGTTGATCGCCAAGATAGTTTCTCAGTATAGCTTAATCGCATTACTACAAACTTCCCACAAATACCCGACAGGATAGCCCGGTCGGCCCGATCCGACATCTTCAGCAACCCCGCTCCCCTGACTATATAAGGTGAGCAGGGATCCCCCCGAGGGACATCCGGATTCTCAATCAAGCAATACAACTTAAGCAGACGTGAGGTTTTACTTTCATCAACGCTGGCCTAACCGGGTAAAACCCAGCGTGTTTTTGTCCTTCGCCGCTCGCTTTAACGCCTTGTTAGGAAGTTAGGGCGGATAGGTTAGATGATGGTAGGATCAATTACATTGCGCTCCCTACCATTAATATATGTTTCTAGATTTGACATTGTGGATCGGCGGGCGCTTAATTTCAAAGGCTTAACTCAAAAACAAAGAGAAGATTCCTAACCGCTATAGAATCGA